>JAUMHL010000028.1:24829859-24848418 GCA_032362345.1 Sandelia bainsii | reverse complement strand
ACTCCACAAAACTAACAAAAACAACACGCAAAGAGAGGAGCTGCTGTAACAGGCTGCCACCCAACAGGCGCCATTCTGAACACTGATCTAAATCTAAATCTGATGCAAGGTCTGCAAAGCCCTGCACTGGTCCATCAAGTACATGCATTTCTAGATTGTTTTGTAACATGAGCATGTTCAAACCACTATTTACCCACTGTGCATCAGTTTTATTGAAATTATGTGGAAACGATAAAGCAGGTTCTGTGTGTGCCAGCTGGTCCTGTCAGTGAGGGGGTTGCTATCACCAAGAGATGGGAAGAAAAAAGAGTTCAGGATGTCTGTTTTGGCAGGGTGTGTGTGTGTGTCTGCTGGTGCTGGAGGGGTAGGTTGGACTTGGAGGGTCGTTGCTATGGCGATGCCAGGCAGAGCAGGACGGTGCATCGTGGGGCGCGGCAGGCAGGCACAGAGAGCTAGCTCGCAGCTCGTGCTGCGTCTTAGCAGGATAATCCATTGTAATCCCACACAGGGGAGTCGCCAGCTCATCTTCCCCCTACCCCACCACTACCCCCTTCTCCTCCCCTCCTTCCTTACTTCTCTCCCACAGCCTCCCCTTGGCTGTCTGTCCCATGGGATGGGAGGCTGAGGATGAGGAGGGGGAGTGAAGGAATTAGCATCTGTTACCACTCTGGCTCAGGTTAGCTCCTCTGAGGAGAGGGAGGGGGGAGAAAGGCCTCTAGCTGTCTCTGCGTAGTGAAGCCGCAAATGAAAAACGACAGGGGACGACCCATTAGAGCTTCCACCCTCCCTCTCCATCTTTCCATCCATCCCTCTCTACTCCTCTCTGTGCTATTGTGCATCTCTCTACCCTTTAACCCTCTAATCTGCACTCTCTGCTACTTCTCTGCCTAATTTTCCCTCTGTGAATCAATTCCTCTCCCTTTTTTTTTCTTGCTCATCCTTTTCAGTCTCTCCATCTTCATCTCATTTTTCATCCTCAGGGATCTAATTTTTCAACAACTTTTTCCTCTTTAGACCATTTTCATTTTTCCTCATCCTCTTCTTTCCCCTTCACTTACTCTCTTCTCTTTCTGCATATACTCCTCTTCTTCTCCCTCCTCTGCAGTACACTCAACAACGCCCAGCCTGCTAATGACACTGAAATCGATCCAGTGCTCTTAATAGCTGACAGATAATTGTAGAAATGTAAAATGCACCACAGTTGAGTTTTTGTCAGTATGAGACAAGGCCATTTAGTATATGTGTGTACCAAAGGAAAATAAATACTTTGTGTGTGTGTATTTTTTTACTTATCATTGTAAATTTAAAGATTAAATGTTGCTTCTTTTTGCTTGCTAATAGACCACTGTACCACCACTAGTGTTGTGCAAGTTTGCACCTCACAAAGACTAGCTTAACGTTTAGTTCACACATGTTAAAATGAGTTCACGGTAGTATCTCAGTCATCCCACCCTAGAACATCTCATTTTTGTGAGATACCTGCTTCTTGGCAGGTACTGTGATCAGTATAAACCATGGAACTGACCTACACTCTGCATTGTCCTTGAACGCCTCACACGCACAGTATATCCTGTGAATACAGCCGTTGCTCCTCATTTTCACCTTTTGTGTTAACAACACTCGCTCTCTCTTGTTCAGTTCACCATTCACAGATAGAATGAGCACGGTCAATGAACGTGTCTCTATGCATGTCCGTGCACTGACCACCACAGCCAGCTGAGTTACAGACAGCACCTACCACAGCTGGAGGCTAAAGCTAATGTAGAAATACCTTAAAATTCCACAGGCAGCTGCTAGATGCAAAAAAAAAAAAACTGGCCCTAATTGATTCCAATCATTTTGTCTTTTAATGGTGTCACTTAATGCAGCTTATAATAAGTGAACTGGTGGTATTTTTCAAAGTTATTGCTCCATTGCAAGATTACACAAGATTTTGGGGCTTATAAAAGGCTTGGATGTGAGCCGCGTGGGCACTGATTGACAGCTATGACTGACAGTGGACTGTCTGCTCTCTCCAGCTACTGCACTCGCACTGAGTCGCACTTTCAGAGCTTCTGTCTCTGTCTCTGAAATACTCAGTTAAAGTGGAAATATTGTATATTTGTGTCATACTTAAGTAAACGTACTTAGTTACTTTTCAACACTGCTGCCACACATGAAAGCTACTCTATCTACTCTATTAGCTGCTGATGCTGTTCATGAAATATTTAAAATACCGCACCTCACCGTCCATCTGTATGCTGTATGCTGTATGCCAGTCTACATTTCCTTAGTTGACAACTTATCATCATCACTGTACACTCCCTGCTGTGCTGAATTCATGTGGGGAGTGATGAGGTCAGAGCCCAGACAACAAATATCAAAGCTGTACATGTTCTGCTTTCACTTAATAAAACGTTCTGAGCTGGTGACTGAGCTAACAGTTGTCTTCCACTGCTGTATAAATCAATAGAACTATTATTCTAAAGAGCACAATAGTTGAAACTATGTCATTTTACTACAGTGTGTGAGGGAAAACAAAAACACAGAAGAAGTTTTTTCACTTTCTGACAATAGCAGATGGTGAGTTTGACCTTTGCAGAGTAAAATAAAAGAAAAATTCTAACCTCAGCTACATCTAAAGATTTTAATGTGAATAGTTAGTTTGTCACTGGAGCAACACCATAAGACCTCAAATAAATTATTTTCTAAAGCAGTGCTCAGAGTTTAGAAACTCATTCCACACACTGAGACACATAATCCTCTGTGAGGACCGAGGGTGCAACCAGGACACCAGGGTCATATGATGCAGCCAGACAAACCTCTCTATTCATATGCACAATATGGCACACACTCACACACACAAAGGGCCACACTGTGATGTGATGTAGTGGAACCAAGAAAGGGCTACAAACATAAAGCCAGTTTCTGAAAAGTTTGCTATAGGCAACCTGCAGGTGTCTGAATCGAACAGGGCCTCTGTCCTCGAGTTGTTATTGAAGAAAATCCATTTTGTGCTGCATGAAAACGTTTCTTCTTGCGTGATGTCTTTGGCTGACTTGAGAGAACGCGTAAAGAAACCATAGTGCAGAGTGTCTTTCCACCTCAGCGGGGAACGTGTCTGCTGATGCAAACTTGGATGCGCCCCTGCAGGCTACTGTTTACACTGCCTTTATTTCTTGCACTGCATTAAAGAAACAATCTGCTTAATTAATGGCAGGATTTTTAATCTGCCTGCCTCATTTAAATCAATGCACAAGCGCCCTCATCACTGCAATAGAGACATTGATTTGTTGCGTTCTCCCGAGTGTACGACTGAAATGTAAAATATCTTGTGACGATTATTAAATCATATTGATTGAAATGTATTTCTCTGCTCCCATTGAGAGCTCGCACTCAGGTGATTTATGCCATGTTTTTTAATTAAAGGGCCGTTGCTCTCACGTTCACATGCACGTACATCTTCTGCCTAATTAGAAATGACTACAGAGTTGACTTAATATGTGCCATTTGGTGGATGCTCTGCTCCACAGGACCTCATGGGATACTTTCAGTGTGGGAGATTCCAGTGTGAGTTGAACCCTGTGCTGTGACGGTGTCAGTGTCCTGTCAAAGACTCAGAGCTCAATAGAAACACTGAGAAGAGGTTCATAACAGAAACTGTTTTTCTCTCAATGCATCTACACATCTGCTGGAATTCACATTTGTGCTGAAGCAGATTTTTCATAGGTAGCATGCTAAAATATTCACCACTTGTCTGAAGTTACTTTACTTTATTGGTTGTTATCATTTAGTGCTATGAAGAGAAGAATGAGGAGGAAGAATGTTGTTTTGCTTTTGCTGTTAAACCATCAGTAGATGTTCTGTTGAACTTGCATCTTTATCCTTCTGCAAACTTGTAATTATTGAAGAGTTTGATCCCTGTAGAGGAATTAAAGAAACCAATGCAGACTCTGTAGGATGCTGATGGACTAGTAGTTGTCCTCTGCTAAACCCCCCTGTTAGCATCAGTGAAGTGAACTGAAGTGAGTGTAATATATGCCCCCCACCCCCACCCCCCCACTCCCTTTACTTCTCCCCTGCACCACTTCAAGCAAACATCTTGACAGTAAATAGGATAGTCCACGTGCCGTAAACACAGAAACACATATACACACGCACGCACGGTGACACACACTAGCCATACAGAGGATGTAGATGGAGATGTGTGTTGCTAGGTCAGCTGATGCAGCATGGTACTCCTCCTCCCGGTGGATTGTGGGTGATTGCCTTGTCTTGGTCCACCTGTCCAGTGTCTCCCTTGGGACCCACAGGCTTTTAGCAACAGATTCACTCACCTGAGGACTTTACAGTGAGAGTGTGTGTGTGTGTGTGTCCTTGCTGTAAGAAGACATTTGCCCTTTTAAACACGCCTGGTGCCTCCTGTGCCTTTTGTGCCCCTTGCACCACAGCTAAACACTACCATGTATCACAGTCTGGACAAGAGGGAGAGGTGGAAGGAGAGGGGGGAGGAAAGAGGGAGTGTGGCATGCAGAGGGAGAAGGAGAATGAGATATGGTTATGTAGGTGGAATCTTCTTGTCCTTGAGAAATTAACCTTGTCATGTCTTGAAGGTCAGGGCTTCATATTTAAAGGAACATTTCACAGAAAAAGTCCTTTTAGTATTGAATTCTGTATATGCTTGAAAAATAGAGGAAGGTTTGCAGCGTGTGGGTTCTTGTGTGAAAACAAACACAGTGACCAGCAGCTTGCACTTTTCATAAACAGTGCCATTTGTGCTGAAGAACAAAAAAGACAAAACACAGATTACAGGTGAGATCTTGGATGGAGAGGCGTGGACAACATAGAGTATAGAGCGTACATAGGGAGGTCAAATAACCATGAAGCGACACTGACTCCAGGTAAAGCTGACCAATGTTAGTGGTAAATATTGAATAGAAAAGTCTAAATAATTGTAAAGGTTTCCTTGTTGATAACAAATGACAGGAAACAGTAAATATGAAGATGATCCAGGATAAATTGTCATTATCTTGTCACTTAAATGTTTTGTGTGCACACATGTACTGTGTAACTCAGGACCAGTCATGAATGCGTGCATTGTGCGCTGCTTCTCTGTGAGGCTAAATGGTTATGCTTTATTTGCCTCATAACTCTTGAACCTCGCCATGACTCTCACGTGGAAGAAGAGATTTAAGTGTACAATAATGCTTCATGTTCTGTTTTACTGTCGGCTTTTCAAGTGGTTAATCTGGAGTGTGCAGAGTTACTGTCACTGTCTGCTGCATTTACAAAGGTCGTACAAACACAATCTCTGTGTACAAAGGACGATTCAGACCGCGTGATTAAAGAGGGACGAGGGCCTAACACCTGCAGGAGGAGGAGATGTGGGGTGACAGGAAATGATAAGGACCTCTCCAACGTCCGGAATAATAGAAGGCGGAGTCTTTTGAGGTGGTCACTGTGTCAGATTAGAGGATTGTGGGATCTTCAGTTCATGCCAGGACTTGGCCAAGAGACATATCAGAACACGTCAAACTTCAGGACTTCTAGTTTTTTACAACATGCAAAGCTGACTGGGAACAATAGATACATGACTTGCAATGATTCTTAAAGGTATCTGAGTTCTGAGTTCTACCTACTTGGGTGAAAGCAGAACAGGAAGTAAGATTCCTTTGCTTAATATGACATGTGAGTGTCACCATAACCAGCTCCAGAATGTGGGAATCAGTTGTGTTTCACTAGGACACAGTACAAGGTGCAGTGTCTGCTTCTGCGTTCTCCTCATCTCACTTGTGTCAAATTAGATCATTATCTCACTGATACTATGCGGTGTGATCCGGGCAGAGAAGAAAGAGAGGCATCTTGTTAGAGGGATAGGTCTCCCTCTGCTTTTTGGGGCAGGACAGGCTGTGTGTTTTTTCTGTTTGAGAACTAGCACAGGGCAGATAGTATGGGGCAGTAGCAAATGAAGGGAGAAGGAGAGAAGAGAGTGGGGCCACTCCCTGTTTGGCAGATGTGGACAGAGGAAGGAGAGAATACAGAGAATAGATGGAACTGAAGCAGAGGAGAAGAGCAGAGATCCCTCACTGTGCAGCCGGCCAGGGATGGATGGAGGGATGCAGAGGCAGTGACCAAGGTCTGAAGTCTGATTGCTGAGGGCGATTTGTGTCAAGGCGCCAGGAATTAGGTTGGCCTTCTCCTGTACGCATGAATACTCCTTACACACTCAGAAATACATTCTGCCATGCCTTCCTACTCCCAGGGCTTCCCTCTTACTCACTCTCTACTTTCCCTTTCTGTCTGTCTGACCCTCCTTCTCTCTCCTTCTCTCTCTATGTCTCTCTCTCTCTAAATTCATGCTGTATTACCATGATGTACTCTGTACTGGATATATTATTAAAAACAAATGAACCATAAAGGGAGGTATCCTTTAACAATGTAATGTCTGCTAATGTGATCGGTCATATTTAGCTACAGAGACAAAAAGATGACTGAGCCAAATGAGAAAAATAAAAATTTCAACAATATAAACCAAAAAAAAATCTCTCCTCCACGCGCCTGAACATTTGCCTCAGTGTCTCTCCATCCTTCCCATCCCCCACCTCCGTCCTCCCTCATCCTCTCCTCTCTGTTCTCCTCCTGCTGCCCCCACCGCTGAGCCACGACCCCCTCCCTCTTGTGCTACCTCCTCCTAGCACCCTCTTGATCTCTTTCCCTCTGCCCCCCCACCCCCTCGACAGTGTATCACCCTCTCTCTCTCCCTTTTTACCACTGCACCTCTCTATTCACCTCTCCCTCTCTCCATGCGGCAGTTTGAGCTCCACCCCTCCCTCTCACCCTCCCCCACCAAATGAATGACCCAGTCGATACCATCCTCAGCCCCCTCTCTCTTTCTGTACATCACTTTCCAGCTCTTTTTTTACTGTGGACTCATTCAAATTACCTTCTGTCCTGCTTGTTTCTTCCTCCCTCTCTCTGTTTCTTCCTCCCTCTCTCTGTCTGTCATCCTCAATTGGAGTCGCTTTCTATTTCAATTAATTCATAAATCTTTCTGCTCTGTCTGTGTCTGCTCTTTTTGTACTTCTCTGATGCGGGGAAAATTGTAGAACCAACAACCGCAGCTCCATAAACTATTAACTGAGATCAGATAAGAAGTTGCATGTAGGTTAAAACCAGTCGTACATTGAGCACAATAAAAGGTAACGGTCAGACAGACAGACAGACATTCATCCTGCCTGCCAGCCTGTTTGGCACACACCATTTATTCCATGATCACTTATTTAGTAACCTGCCTGCCTGAAAAGAGAGGCAGGCAGAGATAGACAAAAAGAGCAGCAATAAACACTCAAGCATTTAACACCAGTAAATTCTTGTGTCTTTACTATTTCATGAGTGTAGTGTCTTTTTGCAAAGATACACAACGTCTCTATGGATTATTGTGAATAAAAACAAAAAGTGGATTAAAAATTAAAATTAAAAGTAACATAAAATGGAAATAATCCAGTAAAATACCTGTATCTCAAAATTGTATTTAGGCACAGTACTTGAGTTAATATACTTAAACAAGTCCCT
Source organism: Sandelia bainsii (assembly GCA_032362345.1). Lineage (NCBI taxonomy): Eukaryota > Metazoa > Chordata > Actinopteri > Anabantiformes > Anabantidae > Sandelia > Sandelia bainsii. The sequence continues at coordinate 24,840,867 of JAUMHL010000028.1, read as the reverse complement.
GTCACTTTTAAAGTCCTGTTACTTTTATTGTTTCAGTTAGAGAAGCTCCTTTTACGTGAATGTAAAATCTAATATGGAACTTAGGATAGAAATATCCAGTATTACAGTATGTGTCACAGTGTGTTATGTGTCTATGAATCAAAACATTTCTATTTCAGTATTATAGAAAGCCATCACATGACAGTTTGTTAACTAGACTGGTATAGATACAGAAGGTAGAAAGACATCAAATATAAAACAAAATCAATCAACATAAACCTTTAAATAGCAGCTAGCAAATAAAAACATATTGTTGTATCATGAAGCAGAGGTTTGAAACAGAGAAGGAAAAATTAAACACCAGGGATTGGAAGAAACAGTCAGATGAACATCTATGTGACCCTTGTGCGCGTTCACCTGTGTGCAGCTCTCAGAGATGTGATTCCAGCCTCAGAGGTGCTCACTGGTCAAAACCACTACTGGAGCTGGACTAATGAAATGATGAGAGGTGGAGCTGACTGCACTCTGTGTGAAAAGTTTCTGATTGTATCTGTACGGTCTTCCTCTGTGTACTAGTGATGAAGTCAGGAAGTTGTTACAGTGATTCGCAGAAGGGGGAAGAGCTTGATGATGATGATGAGGAGGAGGGTTTTGTGTTGATGTGGGGGAGGGGTCTTTGTGATAATGCAGAGTGTTGACTGTGGTCGGGCTGTAGGCTGGATGGGTTTAATCAAATCAACAGATGCTTCTCTCTGTACCATGCTCCACTCGACCCAGAACAAAACCCTCCACAGCAGCTGTGCTGCGTTTCTCTGTCTGTCTGTCTGAGAAGTCACACTGCCGTTCACTCCTAACACTCAACCTCATCTCTGGTTTGTTGGAAGCACACTGTGTTTTTTGGCTGACTTTAACGGGAGGTACACAGGAAGGAGTTAGCAGAAACATACTGTGGCTCTTGCCTTTTTTCAGAATAATTTGAAGACTCGTTTTCTTCCCACCAGCCATCTATTTAGAAATGATTTCTTTGCATGACATTCAGTCTCTCAGTTTCATTCCTGCTGGGACACAGCTGTGGCTGCAATGAAGACATTTCTGCAATTCTTCTGCAAAATAATTTCATTATTTCTCTAGATTGTACAGAGTAAAATGAAGACAGATATAATGTAAAATGCAGCAATTTTTTTCAGCCATAGATAATATCATCACATAACTCATGCTGTGCAGTCGACACCATGACGAGTAAAACTAATAATTTCTTCAAACACTGACGAAAAACAGAAGCAGAAAGTTAAGTGGTTTGATGAATCTCACATCCAGATAGTTCATGAAGGAAGCATGCCATCTGCTGGGCATGGAACATCAACATCATCTTATTATACAGTACACACAGTGTATTTATGTGTTTGTGTGTCTGTAACCACTGTCATATAACAGCTCTAATGTTAAAGACCAGTTTCTACCAAATAAGATCTCTCTGTCATCATTCTCCAAACTGACGGTTTCAAATTTACCAGTGAGGTTCCACATACTTACATGTACATTCTGCAGCAACATACATATGCAGTACAAATGATACTAATTACATATGTTGGACATACTATAGTACACAACAATACAGAATGTATACTGTTTTATTGCTTTTATTATCTTTATTTGATATTAATAGAATATCTATCCACCAATGATCTAAACTGTTTATCCTGTTAAGGGTGGTTGAGTGAAGCTAGAGCTAAGCTGTCATGGGGTGAAAGGTGGGGTACACCCTGGACAGCTCACCAGCCTATCTCAAGGCTATTGATACTGAGTATTATAATTATTATATATTACATTATTTTGTACTGTATAACACTGTTATAGTAAGTCTGTCTACATACTCTAATCTGCACTTTTAAATTGATGCTTCTATTATTTGTACATATTCTGGTTTGCTGTTTTCTGTGTGCTTTACTACGTATTATTACATAGTGTGTATATACTATGTATACATACTATTCTAATAATGCAGTTTATTTGCGGATCTACGTTTTTGTTGTGGATTATTTTGTAGTGTGTATGTTCACCTGCTGTTAAAATCATCTAGCTAGAGACTGGGAAAACTTGTTTATCCTCTATTAGGAAATAAAACTGACAGATATTCGAGAAAATGGTCACTTGCTGTAAGAGCTAACTCCTTTACTAACTGCATGACTGAGCAGTAGGAGTAAGGGGAAAATATCTTTTTGTATGTGTGTGTTCATGCATGTGATTTAGGTGAACTGAGCCTGAGGCACTAAATGTCCACACTGACAGATTTATATGTGTATGTAGATTTATTTATGTCCCATCCACCACACTGACTGCTGCATGTCATTGTGCTCACATAATAAATACGGGCTGCTATTGTACCTGCTCAGTGTCAGTGTGGCTGTAACTCCATCAGTTGCTAAGGTGAGGAGATGTCCTTTGTCCTCAAATCAGCTCAGTGTTGATCTGCAGCTGGAGACGAGCTGAGACATGCACATCACAAACATGAGGAAACAGCGGTTTGGAAATAGATAAAAGTGTTTTTCAGTGAGTGAAATTGAGTGTCTCTCTCTGTCCCTTCTTCTAGATGATTCCTCCTCAGAGAGTGGCAGTGGTAACGGCCTGCCTGCTCTGACCCCTCCCTCCTCTGCTGTGACAGACAGTGCCATAATGAGGGAAACAGAGGTTGTCAATGGCAACGGTGGCCCTGCCCCGCTGGACTTCAGCACACCTACGTCCTCTTTGTCATCGTCTGAGGACCAGAAGCCGATCAACCTGAGCGAACCACCCCCCCACCGCCTGCCACTGTCCACCTCTCACCTGCCCGTCACTGTGTCAGCAGCGGCCGCGGCGCTGCTCGGCGCTCTGCATCCCAGTGCGCCCGAGGAGCTCCGCAGGAAGTACCCGCTGGCAGCAAAACCTCCCCTGGCTCCACATCTGGCCCTGCCTCTGCCTCTGTCAAACACACACACTCCTCACACACATAATGCACACACTCCCAACACACATGCCCAGTCCCACACGCACACTTCTGAGCTGCGACTGGACCGAGACGGCAGGGACTATGGGGGCAAGGTGAGAGCACATAAACACAGACTGTACACACAAATGATTCACCATGAGTGAGGAAGCTTGAATCAGTCTCACTTAATTCACACTGATTGGTAAACAGTCATTCATCCACCTCATATAACATAGGAGAACATTATTACACTCACTGATAAACTGTTCTGAACACAGTGTATAATATTAGTGAGAAGCACACTCAGCTCAGTATGAAAGAGCTATGTTACTAAGAGTTGTAGCTTTTATTGTTATGAAGGTGAAGCTTAGAATCTAAAGAAACCACCAACAAAGTGAAAAATTTCATCGTGACTTCCATTAGCACAGCTTATGTCCTCACGCTGTTGTCTGCACACACCGCTTAGTCGGAGAAAACAGATTCACTTTTCCTTTTCAGAAAAAGCCTTTTGCTTCCAGTTCTTCATGCTCAGGCTAAACATGAAATCTTTATTCAAATGAATTCATTGTGACATCAAGGATAAAAATATGAAAGGCGTGCACAACCATTTGTAAAGAGAGGCTAACAAATGGAGTCACGAGATAAAAAGGTCAAGGTAAAAGGGGAAGATGGAGAGAGGAGGAGCAAGGTGAGCAGAGGAGATCCTCTCTCCTCTTTGTATGGAGCTGAAAAGCAGAAGCTGTTGAACAATACACACCAGCCTTGGAGAGACCTGGAACACACACACAGCCACATACAAATGTCAACAAACGTTTTCCTTTCACACTTTCTCTCTCTCACACACACTTCACAAGTGTTGGTGTGTGTGTGTGCGTGTGTCTCTTTGTTCTTTGGCTGTGTGAATTTTCTTTACAATTTTCAAAAGTACAATTTTCAGATAATTATTAACTACACGAATGTTGTACTTTTTTAGTAACACACTTACAGTTCAGAAGTTTACATATACTCATCACAGACATGACTGTCATGGGAATACTGAGCTTTGAGTGATTTTTCTGGAGCAGCAGAGTCAGAAATATCACACATTTGGCTGAATGATAGAATACAGAGAAAAGGTAAACCAGAGAATATTTCAAAAAAAAAAACATGACTCAAGTTATTAGTCAGTTATTAAAATAGCTACTGATTAATTTTCTCTAAACAGACTAATCATTGCAGCTTCATTTTCTGTGTAAGTTTATTAAAAAAAACTAAACAGAAGGTTAATTAAAATGTGATCAACAAAATGGAGGAAGGTGACTAGATGAGGACATTGGAAGGACGTTGTTCCTGACTTTTATGTGCTCATTTAGTCTAGTCTAGGAACAACTTCCTTCCATCATCTTAACTGATTTCCCTCTTAAGGGTCGTGGGTGGAAACAGGCAGAGACTGTTTCCCAAAACTTTGATTCTTTGATTAAATGAGGTGGAGTCAACCTGCCAGACTTAGTCATAGATTTTACATAGTTTGGATACAAGGCTTTAAGAAATGTTTACATTTGATGCTTAATTCCAGTGGCTTGACCTAAATCTTTGTATTTAAGTACCTTCTCATTGGCAAGCAGCCAGATCCCAATGAAACTCTTACAGTTTTACTAAGATTCAAGATTCAAAACACTTCATTAATCCCAGAGGGTAATTATTTTAAAATTATTATTAACATGTGGACTAGAACAATTAACCACTTAACCACTTCAGCTCATACTGGGTGTTGACTGACAGTGACTCTGTTTGTCTGTTGCCTGTGTGTGTGTGTGTGTGTGTGTGTTAATAATTGCCGCTAAAGACAAAAAGCATAACATGATAGTAATTCTATTTTATGTGTGTGTGTCTGTTTAGTCCCCCCAGTACAGTTCAGGTGGCAGCAACGACAGCGTGAAGATGGACTTGAGTGCTGAGGACCTGACCATAGTGCGCCATGGTGGCCAGGTTGGACCGGACGATGATGACGATGAGCATGACGACCACGACGACAACGACAAGATGAACGACACAGAGGGAGTCGATCCCGAGAGACTAAAAGCCTTCAATGTAAGTCAGAGACTTGATGTTTGGTCACCTCTTCAGCTCAGTTCACAGAGGTCTTCTTGTATTCATGAAGAACAAATATGAAAGTTGTAAGTGTCCTAAGTGTCACTGACCACAGAAAGTATGCTACACGTATGCATTTTTCTACTGTATTAATGAATTGACTGGCACCATGGAATGTGATGTTACACTGATGAACCCACTTTTTAGAGCTTTTTAGCTCACTGTTTTTTTCTACAGCACATTTTCTGTGTGATTCACTGGTTCAACCCACTGTGAACCACTGATGTGATGATAATGTTTCTATGGATGTCTCTAAGTAATTAATGACACACACATATTATATACTGTACATACAGACACGTGTGTACAGACAGCCTGGAGATACAGTGTACTGTACACGGGGCCACTAAAAGCCTGTGTTGTTTTCCTGCAGATGTTTGTGCGTCTGTTTGTGGATGAAAACTTGGATCGTATGGTGCCTATCTCCAAACAGCCCAAGGAGAAGATCCAGGCCATCATCGAGTCCTGCAGCAGACAGTTCCCAGAATTCCAGGAACGCGCCCGCAAGCGCATCCGCACCTACCTCAAATCCTGCCGACGGATGAAGAAGAACGGCATGGAGGTACTCTAACCACCTCTTTCTAAAATGTATTCTTGTATTCTTGTTTATTTCACAGCCACTTCAGGCCATATTAAGAAACTAACTGACGTGTGTGCACTGTTAGTACATTTTACACATGCTAACATGACATTTGCAGGAACCAGCAGGGTGTGTTTAGTGTCACAGACGATTAATACATTCTTGGCAGAGAACTTTGACCTATGCCCACAAGAAGTTGAGCCTCAACACATCATTTTTGCATGTTTAATCATATGTATTTAGTACGGTGCATAGATTCAGCTGTAGTACTAACACAGGGCAGAGACAGCTGACTACTGTACTGAAGTAGGGGAGGTGCATGATGGGATGTCGTCCAATCACATCTGGTGGGAGATTTCACAGTAACATTGTGTAGAGTCTGACAGGCATCAGTCTGCTTCACACTGAGTGACAAGATAAATGAGTCATGGGAATGTCTCTGCTGCCCCCCAGTGATGAAGCCTGATGTTACACTATGTGTCTTCACAGACATATTCTTGACTGTGGTTACAACACAGTCAGTGTGCCTGTAAATACAATTAGCATCACAGTAAGCATATGTACTGGCACTAAGTGAAGACTGTCTGTCAATCCATTTTACACATAACACACAACAAACAGAATGAAACATGAAGCTCATCAGCTTTTTTATTACCTCTGGACATGGCACAGAAACAAGAACCTTTTTTTCCTGAGGATGTTTGTGTTGTGAGTGTTTTCAATCTAATTCAATCACTATAGTACACTCTTTAACTATAACCTAATGTGTACAGTCTCTGTCTGATTGTAAATCCCGATTGATAATAAACCGTGTTTAAAATTATTAAGTCCCATAATATGGTTCTTTTGTCTCCAGACCCGTCCCACTCCACCTCACCTCACCTCAGCGATGGCTGAGAACATCCTGGCTGCTGCCTGCGAGAGTGAATCACGCAATGCTGCAAAGAGGATGCGCCTTGAAGCCTATCACGTGAGTCTTTGTGTGTCTTTAGCACTCGTAAAGTAAAGCAAAGACAGAGAAAGAATCATAGTGTTTTTATAAATGGGAAACTTTAAAGAAATTACTATGAGAAAAAGCCTTTGTCATTAATACTGATAGACCCACCAGTTTCCTGTGTTGTTTTGAAAAGAAAAATCATTTCCTGTTTCCCTCTGCCAGGATGAGCAGATCTCTCTGGACAAACCGTCCAGCGGTGGTTTGAGGGAGCCGGCGTCCCTTGCTCACTCGGCCTACACCCTGGCCGCATCAGCCTTCTCCTCCCAGGACACCCAGCTCTACATCAACGGAGCCGGCCTCAGCTACGGTTACCGTGGATACCCAGGCCTGGGTGCTGCCATGCAACACCCTGTTTCCCTGACGACTGGAGCTGCTGCTCAGAGCAATGGTAAGGATTTGAGAGCAGTGGGGGACAGAGAAAGAGAGTGTTTGGAGATAGAGGGATGGGTTGGACGAGACTAAATACTGAGAGAAAAGAGTGACTATAAGAGGAAGCAGGCAGTTAAGAGAAAATGAAAGAGAATTAGACATGATGAGGAAAAGAAAAGGAAGAGGAAGTGATGAAAAGAAATGACATGAATGGATAATTAGGGGATGAATTAGAAGGAGATGGAGAAGAGCAGTGAAAGCAGACAGAGCAGCAGATGGCAGTGTAAAACAGCTAACACACTCATATACTATACTATATATAGTATACATATGTAGTTGATGCTGAGTCAGCATCATTTTGCTAAAATGAAAACAGTCAGATTGTTACAGGCTTCTGAAGTTTTCAAAGCTTTAACTGATGCCTCTTAAGTGACTGTGTGTCCCTCTGTAACATGACTTACGCACATGAGGAATCCTCATCAGTAATTATCTCCACATCTTTGATTTGATTATGGTTTGTACTGTGAATACATGTCGGTAGGAGTTAAGTCTCCTGGTTTTCTAGATGACACAGAAGATTATTGTTGGTCTAAATGTGCAGTGGCACTCAAAAGTTTCTGAACCCTTTTGGTATATATTTTTTTTCTATTTCTGCATAAATATCTGAATTTGTGTCTAGTAACTAATGGCAAGTTGTCCTGGTCAAGAGGCAGCAAAGCAGGCCCAAATCATGATACTGCCACCACCATATCATGACAACAGATGAAATAAGGTGTAAGGTTCTGATGCTGGAAGGCAGAGTTTTGTCGTCACTAACTTTTAATTCACGTCAAAAAGTTCTACTTTGGTCTCATCCGTCCACAGAACAATTTTCCAGTAGTTCTTGTGGTCTCTCCACATGAACATGATGTTCAGTCTTTTTCTCCACCTCTTTCCTCCTCTGGTGTGATTAATCATTCTCTCTGTTTCTCCTTTCCTCTCCATCTGTCTTTTTCTTTGTCTTCAGGCCCCACAGACCTCAGCATGAAGTCTCTCTCCTCTGCCACCATCAGTAACTCCTCTTCTTCCACCACCGCCAACAGCCTGTGTGGGCGGGGCAGCGGGGGTGGAGGGGGGGGTGGGGCATCCACCCAGCTCAGCCAGCCAGAGATCACGGCTGTGCGTCAGTTAATCGCCGGCTACCGGGAGTCGGCCGCCTTCTTGCTTCGCTCGGCAGACGAGTTGGAGAACCTCATCCTGCAGCAGAACTGAACTAGGGGAAAGAATGGGAGAACACACACAAACACACACACACACATATTTCTCATTATGTTTGTTTTGTGTCTGTCTGCTTTCCCCTGTCTCTCCTTATCAACAGAGAACACCAGACCTCCTCTTGTTTTTACTCTTTCCTCCTTCTGAAAGTCTGGGTTTGTTGTTTTTTCCAAAGCGGACTCTCCTTCAGAAACTGGCCATGTTTCAGCTTCGGAGGAAAACTGAGAGATCGGGAGAGAGGGATGGTGACAAATTCCCCCTATCATCCCTGAAACAATCCTTAATCCACCTGTTCTGCCTGAGGTGGAGAAAACAGTGCTTGGACTCCAGCGAAATCTCTTCCTCTCCCATCTGGAAGCACCTCAAAATCAGCACTATACTGTGAGAGAAGGAGAGGGGAAGAGAAGAAGAGAGGGGGAGGAGGAAGAGGTGTCCAGGAGAAGTGAAGGAGCCAGGAAGAAGAGTGAAGAAGAGGCTGCTTCTGCTGTGGTTTTAGAATAAAATACCCACGGGTGAAAAGGTTTTTGAGTTTCCTGTGGAGCTCCCAACACAGGAAGTTTTGATTGACAGATGCGCCGGCCAACGGTGTCTCATGGTCATTACAATGAAAAATAAATAAATACTGACTCCATGAATTAGTACCACTGAAAATGTTTGCTAAATGAAAAGTGCTTTGTTTTGATTGAAAATGTAATTTATTCTTCTGTGAGGATTTTTTTTTGTTCGTTTCGACTCTTCCCCAGTGACTGAAAGAAGGAAAGCAGTTTGACTGAACTTAAACGACAGCACTAAATGTGGAAATGTGGACTTTAAGTTTTGAGAATCTGAAGGATTGAAACTGAAAAAAAAAAAAAAGGATTTTGTTAGAGGAGAGAAACTTTTTCTGTGCTCGCTTGTATATAAGCTCTCTGTGTCCTATAGCACTTTTCCTTCATCTGAAACCTCACCCCAAACCCCCCTAATCCTCACCCCTTTTACCCAGGGAGCAACTTGCTACTTATGCATCCAAGACGCCATGTTGACCGCCAGGAAATACCTCAAATCAGACCAACCATTCCATTTTCAGTTCCAGACGCATACAAATACATTTGTACACACACTCCTCCAGGAAACATTCCCACCAGAAACCAGCTGGCTTCTGCTTCACCACCTGTGATGACCACCTGTCCTCAAGGTTTATGACATATTCTAGGGGGAAAATCAAACAATATTGCGCAAAAGACCTGTAATGTGGAAACAGTGAAGCATTTCTAGACTTGATGTTGTGAACTTTTCAAACACTCAAATCTTTAAACTTTAGTTTCTCTGTGCAGGTTTGTTTCTGTGCTGCTGTATATAATCAGTTCATCTTGAAAACTTGAGAAGAATCAGAGCTGACGCTGACCGAGGCGCATTTCTCTGGGAGGTGACTTTCTGCTTAAAGGGGAAGTTGTGTGTGTGTGTGTGTGCGCGGTGGTGGTGGTGGTGGGGGGGGGGTTAGGGGAAGGGGAGGTTAAATGTTGATCACTGGTAGTAACTCGTGCTTCTAGTTTTTACAAACGAAACCTCAGCATCCTTGGACCCCTCCCTCTTGTTCTTTTCCTTCTCTCCATTGGACCTACTTAACACCTCTTCTTCGTGGACCTAAACATCCTCCTCTCTGTCCTCTCCACCTTGGTCTTGGTCTGGTCCAGGTTACAGAGGAGGAGGAGGACTGCTCAGTTTTACTGTGTTTGTCTGTTAAACTCTGAGATGGCCATTACTATTGCTATTACTGTTCTTATTATTACTATGATTACAATGATGAACTTTCATGTTGCTGCTGCTATACAAAAACCGGACCTTCTGCCATAGACCTGAAACCTCAACAAAGCCGGGCGTTAGCTAGCCACAGTGCCCCGTGGAAACTCGATCGACCAACCAACCTCCTGCGACATCGACTGCGATTTCAGCTGCACCACAACAAAGCAAAAACAATAGATAGACTCATTGTTAGGCAGGAGAAACACTTTATCCAATCACATGTCCGCTTCTCTCTGACTGGTTGATCGGTTTCTTTGTTTTTGCTTCATAGGGCTTGATTCATGTTGTGTTTACTGACTCTCTAACTGTGAACCTTCTTTTTCCTTCTCTTCCCATAGTTTTAACCTCTAGAGGGCGTAGGGAGGGATACTGTGGTGAAGTCTTGCACCATGACCACAACCCTATATCTGGCAACAAATGCACACCAATAATTGTCTGCAGAAAACTGACCAACATTTAGTTGGTGGAATTTGGGAGAGAAAGTAAATTGGTCATCTTAAAATTGGCAGCCATGATATTAACACCATATAAAGGTGTGTTGCTGATGTTGATGTCTTACCAATCTGGCTGTAGAGTGCTAGTTATGGGATACCTGGTTGCTCCTGCACTGTCCGGTGTGCTGGAGGGATATTTTTGACTCCTGGGCAAATATTCTCATTTGCTTTCTTGCTGAGCTTTAGATGAGAAGATTGATGCTATTGATGTCCGTGCCATAAGTAGCCTGCAGAATGTTAGCTTAGCTTAGCATAAAGAATGGAATCAGGAGACTGTAGCTAGCCAGGTTGTGTTCAAAGGTGACAAAATCCTACTCCGAGCACCTCTAAAGATGACTTCAGATTATATTTATTTACTCTTCACTAAAACCAATGTTAAAACCAAGCTACATGTCGAGGTGTCCTTGGACAAGACACCGAAACCCCGTAGTAGCGCTGACACAGGTCTAGCAGCTGTC
>JAUMHL010000028.1:24803672-24829759 GCA_032362345.1 Sandelia bainsii | reverse complement strand
TCCCCAAGGGGATCAATAAAGTATTCATTATTATTATTATTATTATTATTATTATTATTATTATTATTATTATTATTTAAAAGCTACAATTTGTGCTTTTACAGGGACACAGTGTTCTAGAAGTTAATCACCCTGCACTCATAACCCCTCCCCCTCAGTAAAACAATCCTTTGACAAATTTATTCTTTGGTTGTGAATAAATAAAATTAAACAAACAACATTTAATCAGTCAATTAATTAATGTTAATTATTGTGTTTTAGAGACCACAGTAACCCAGAATACGATTTAGATAAAGCTACCTGTTCCAGACTTTATGCTAAGCTCAGCTAATCAGCTGCAGCTTCATATTTACCACACACGAGTGTGGTGTCGATCCTCTCAACAAGAGAGCAAATAAGTATGTTTCACAAAATGCAGAATTATTCTTTAAGGAGTTAGTAATAAGCAACTCAAGTTAGTATTGCCCCTACTTAATTTTGTCTCTTTGTTGCTATTTTCTGGTTGGAGTTTTTAATAGTTGATAGTAGTTTGATCAGGTTTGTATCAGAGGGTGTTTTGATGAATCTAGCAGCTCAAAGCTGGTGGTTTCTCAGAAGTACAGAAGAGGTTGAATAATGATTAAAAGACAAATGTGACTTGTTCCCTCCCGAGGTGTCGCTCTGTGTACGGTTCTACTGTGGTTCCTTCTCAGTTTGATTGTCGTGTCACTGTAATTGGCTCCTTTTTTGCACACTTAGCAACAGTCATCTGTGATTTGAAGGGGGAGGCCTCTGTGTGTGTGTGTGTGTGTGTGTGTGTGTGTATTCATGTTTGCCAGGAGGGACCCCCAACTTGCACTGCTGAGTGGAGGACGAGGTTTGGTGTTTTTTTGCAATGCAGTTGATAATCAGAGTGTTCACTGGTCTATAGATGGATGGTGTTGGTGATAGACCACAAATGATGAGTTCTGTCGGGCTACAGAGCAGAGGACACGTGAAAGCCATTTATTTAGAAGGTGTGGACGCCACTCTCACCTCGTGTCCATTAACACAAATCCTCCATGCAAACGTTCACTGAAATACATTTGTGTGCAAATGTCAGAACCACTGCGTCAAGTTCAAATTATTTAGAATTGTTGATAAAGTTAAGTTATTTAATTTATTGAATATGACTGATTGGATGTAAAATTGTGACGTTTTTTTAAAATTACTGTTTGTTTTCATAAAACAGGAAGCTCAGTTTGAAGAGTACTGATCACTGATTAAAAAATATGCAAAGAATGACCCAACTAGAGAAGGAGGAGGGTTCAGTGACAACACAGAGGTCAGACATTTGGGATTTAACCTTTATTTAATGCTCCCAGATGTTTAGTCACATTTAAGAATCATCCGTGAGGTGTTTTTTTTTTACTGTGTCTAATTTTAGTTTACTTAACTAAAAGTTAAGGAGATTCGACTTATTAGTTGAAAAGAGGAAACCCGCAGTGTAACATTTTGTGAAACCCAGTGAGGTACAATCAGTTTTCCCTTGAATTTCACTCTAATTTTAGTGTCTTTATTTGATTACATATTGGGGGCATGTTAAATATTGTTGTTTTATTTGATTGCCTGTGTAAACTCCAACATGGGACTTTAATGACGACCCATCCTTCCCTTCTCCTGCTTGTGCCTCACTGTGCTGTCACATACTGCCTGAGGCTTGGTTGAGTCTGTCTGATGTACGATATTGGGGAGATCAGGCACCTTTGGGACACCTGTGTCAGTCCAGATGTCTATCTATCTGCAGGACCAGTATCATTCTGCTGATTTCTATCAGAAATCATATGTCATCCATGTTGATCACAGCTGCACAAAACGTGCTGTAAAAACCTCACTCAGAATCCATTTAAATTGATTGTAGTCATGTGACCCAGTTTCTGAACCAGTAAATATGTATGAGGAGGTTAGGAAACATCAAAAGAAAATTGAACGTCAGTATGACAGGGGCCACGACTATCCATCAGCTCAAAGCAGGACTGAGTGGATTCCAACTTCAGGAGGAATATCATCCCAACATGACCTGAAAAAACATTGCTGCTGCTACTGTGCAGTGAAAACCTCCAAAATGCATTTTAAGAAATGAAGGAAGGCTACCATCAGACCCACAGACATACACTTTCTAAATGTGCTTCTGCTGTCAGGAAATATATGTTAAATGAAAACGAAAGGAACAGTGACGTTTTATGCAGTGCTTGATCTTTGGACTGTGTTTCTTAAACTGACATTTGGGACATAAAATGAGGCTAACAGCTGTTGAATTTTGCAAACTTTTTTTATTTTAATTTTAAGAGTCACAGGAAAACACTGATTTAATTTACTTTGGGCTCATGGGCATGAACAAAAAGCTGTTTAAGATGCTCCTCCTCCTCTGAGCTTGAGTCTTGTTTCTATCAGCTAAAATCTCCCTGGAGACAAACTGCGTCTTTTTTCTTTATTTTTCTAAAAATAAGGCATCTTACCAAACACGTACAAACTTCTGAGACGGCCCCAAAAGGTTTCGTTTCTAGCTGATGGCAGCAAAAACTGAATCACTGACTTCAGAGGGTTTGGAGTTCTAAAATGTTACGAGTACACACTAAATCTTTCTGATGGCTCCAGTCAGAAGAGGCACGTTGCTGGGATTCATCTCATTGCTTCTACTGTGTTGACATCTATGGGTTTCTGAGTCCAGGTCAATTTACTTCAAAGCCAGATAGCTGCAGAACAGAACCACTGGGAAAAAAAACTTCAACTGTATAAAATAGGCAAATGACAATCTCTAGAAAGGTGGAATTTGCTCACTGTTTGATCTCTACTTTCTCTGTCTGTTGTATGTAGGATAGAGCGGAAGAATAATCCCAGTGTTTCAGCCATAATCAGACTCCTGCAAACAGCAGACACGTTTCTATGCGATTCTTATTTTTTACTACTACATGATTATTATCGATGTTTGGATTCTTCTTAATATTATTATTTCATTGATATATTTTGTAGCGCGAGTATTGTGGTCTTTTTTTTTTTGGAGACGATATTTTGTACAATATTCCAACAGCTTCACTCTGTATGCCTGTACTGTGCATTCCACAATTGATGTCAACTAGCAGCGGACCTGACCAGCATCACCAGAAAAATGTATGAGCTTGCTCTCTCAGTTTTGATTTAAAAAAAAAAGCTGCATGTTGACCTTCACTGTACAACAACTTTTTTCTTCATTGTGCTGTCCCCGATGGTTTACACAAGTAGAAAGGCTACAAAGGTCATAGGTTATGTTTACGCACAGTAGACACTGACATGACTGGATTATGCTCCTACATTAATGTATTAAATCTAAAAAAAAAAAAAGCATAATAACAAAGGTCATAGCACGGCTGCATCACGTGAAGCTAGCCACCACCCATTTAACTTAGCTTAGCTTAGCTTAGCTTAGCATAGCTTAGCGTAAAGACTGAAAACAAATATATGCTACAGTCACTGCCCAGTTATTAGCTTAGCATAAAGTTTGGAAACACAGGAAAACTGCTGCCCTGGCTCAGGATAGCAGTCTGAAGGTAGCAGCAATCTGCATCACTGGTTAACCTGTTGTTGGTTTAATTAACAAGTGGCTGAAGTATAAATATGTCAAGTTGTCATATTTTACATGAGGTTATGTGCCATACTGTACCATTTTCCAGACAAAGAGCAGGCCAAGAAATAGCCAGAACATAACTCTGTAAACAGTGAACTAGTAATTTTACACCAAACAGACATGACTGTGGTCTTCTCATCATCTTCTCTCAACAAGAAATCAAATTAACATTTTTCTCCAATAATGTTAAACTAGTCCTTTAATACCCCTTAAATTTCACAAACTATTACGGACAGCAGGACGTCTATGTCGGTGCCAGCTGTGGCCACTGTGAGCGATGATCCCGATGCTGCAGACGTAGTAAATCTGTCCTGAGGCGTCTGCTTCAGGGAGGCTTCTAAATTCAAACTACAAACCATCAGATGAGTTGTGATGCCGGTTGGGTCCCTTCCAGTTATGCACACACACTTCTTGAAGCAGTTTGGTCAAATGTACAGCTCAACACACACTTATTAAAAAGAATTAAAGGAGAAACACATGGTGTATAGATAATACTGTCAAAATCAAACAACGGCTTCCTGAGCCACGTTTTTTTTACCGGTTGTTTGTTTTGTTCATCTTTGTTCCTTTTCAGTGGTGCTTTTTTAATTCTTTCCTTTGTTCTGTCTTCTTCTGACAGTACCTACAGTAATACCAATGTGAAACCTGTATTCTCCTCATGATTTCACTCAGTGGAAGTGTGATGTTTACATGTACAGATTTTTGCAGTTCTTTCTGGTTTGTTTTACTACATATATATATATCTGGCCCCACCTGTTCACTTTCTTTCTCTTCCCCCGTCATCCCTGTTTTGAGTTAATCACTGAAGGGAAATGGGAGGGCAACTAAATACAGTTCTCACCATTTCACACACGAGCATCGTGACACATCGTGAGGGGCCTCGCTGACATTTTGAATTTCAGTTGGTGACTTTTCTTCACCAGACATTTGCTTAGATTTTTAGTTTTTTAAATCCCTGTATCCATGTAGAAATGCCTCATTAGCATTGCGTTAGCGTCAAAGAGCTAAAGGTGCACCTGTGCTTCATTGGGGAATGCTAACAGCTACTTTGTGTGAGATTATCAGTGCTCGGTGAAGATGCGTTACACGGCTGACATTGAAAAGTGCAGCACCCCTGTATGAAACAGACTTGCTTTGTGGGGGGAGGGGTGGGGGTTCAAGTTGTGTGTTTGTTTGACTTGGGGAGGGAGGGGCTGACCTTTGACCTCTCGGCTAACTCCACAGCACACAAAATCACAGTGGGGCCACAATGACCCTCCACTGGTGTGACCATGATCCAGTGGAGATGATTCCTCAGTGGATGATAAGCCATTACAGACCCTGTGTGTCGGGTCTATTAGTATATTTAGCAAAACTTTAAACTACAGAAGACAAAAGTCAACCTCAGGAAAAAAAGACATCACTTTTGTAAAACACGTGTAACTGAAGGCCCATCTCCCTCTCTCTTTGATACCATATAAATTATATCAAAAATTCTTTTTATATTTATTGTGTTTATTATTATATATAATCGTGGAGACCTTTTTTCCAGTACCTGTGGCTAAATATTTTGATTCTTTAGAAAAGTGATGATAATATATGTGAAGCAACTAAACGATCAAGAAAAAAAAAAGTAAAAAAAAAAAAAAATCCAGGGTTATTTTTTTTCTGTTTGTTGAAAATGTTAAAGTGACACAGGCGTGTTTGTTTAGCCTAAACCAACGAGAACATATCACTCTGGTCCATTACAAAGAAACCAATGATCGAAAAACTGAGCTCTCTTTTGTGTGATGTCACTGCTAAGGCTGAAATGTTTCTGGAAAGTGTGACCATTTAGTTTAGTTTTTTTGTTTGGATTTTCCCGAGCTGTACGTCACAAAGCTAAATATACTAATAAAACGGTGTGCTATCTATCAAACAAACTCTCTCTCTGCTTGCTCATTCTGCACTCGTCACATTTATCACAGTGCTGAAAAGAATGTATTCAAGTATACTAATAAGTATTTGATTTCCAGTTACTTTCCAAACTATTCAGATGCAAATATGCATATTCTAGCTGCAGTTTCAGATTGATTATGTGATAACTGTATAAAATGCAACTCACTGATAGAGATCAATCAAGTCCTTTGTTCTTAGGTTGTGAGTCATTACAAGAAAATGTAATGTCTATTTAGGCAATCTGCACATTTCAGATGTTTATGAGTTCTTCGTAGTTCCACTTTAGAGAGACTTCTAACATGTTCAAATTGAATTGAAGTATTTTTATATTGTGTATCATACTTCTGCTTAAAGCTGCAATATGGAATTTACTGTAAGCTAGTGTAGCAGCTTTATGATGTCCTGAAGGAAAACCCAGCACACCAATATCCAGCTCTGCTGTTTATTTTCTATAAGAAAAGCAGCAATGGGCACAGTCAACACACACACAGAGAGACAGGCTCTCTCCCAGTCTCCTGTAACGGCGTCATACAGCTTTTGCCAGGCATCTGCTGTTACGTTACATGTGCATCCTATGGGTGTTTCACTAATTAAAGCCACCCCACTACAACAGGTAAACAGGAACCATTGTTCAAAAAATATGCTGATTACCTTCCCATTAAATCAAAATTCACAACATACAAAACAAAAGCTTTTCCATATTCAAAAGTTGGTAGTTTTAAGAATGTTATAATAAAATTGACTCAGCCACACTAGCACTAGCATGACACTCCAATCCACCCAGTGTTCCCTCTCCCTGCTCTCCTATGATCTGCTGCTCCACTATACACAGGTAGTAATAAGTAAAAAGTTACAAAGCTTACTAATGTAGAAGGAATAATTGACCTTCTCTTGTTGTTAAGAAGCACAAACCTCCCTCAAAAACCCTCATGATGTGAATGTCTTTGCTGTCTGTCTGAGTCTGGATCACAGGAGGCTTTGACAGCACCTCTCCACAGTTAAAGTATATTTCTAGTAAAAAAATGAAAGAAGTTACATTTTCTCTATAAGTGACTGAATAAATGTCAGAAGGTTCACACTTTTCCACATCTTTCATTTTCACTTGGTTCTTGGACTGTTCGAGCTTTTAACTTGACCAGCTTAGACCTGTGGTCTCTGGCACAGCTGAGAGTAAAGATGTGCACTGAGAAACAGCCTTTTAAGGACTTCAAGCTGCTGTTCCAACTTAAAGACTAAGATTTTTTAAATTTTTTCTCTTTCATGTACATTATATTATGGTCGACTGTATCCAAAGATTCAGTAATGTTCTATAGCACCTGGTCTCTGTAGTTTTTACCAAAAGTTACTTGAGGAGTAACCTGTGTGTGTGTTGGGGTCTATTTCAGCAGCAGATTAATCCACATTCTGTGCTCTAGAGCAGTGGTTCCTAACCCTGGTCCTCAAGTCACACTGTCCTGCTTGTTTGAAGAAACTACAGTGTGTGTGTGCGTGTGCAAGTGTGTGCGCACAATCATTGAACAGTGGTTCAATGTTTTCTTCACAACAATGGAGGAATACGATATAGGTCTCAGGATTGAATAATTGGATTTGTTGGCAATAGCAACACATATGAGCTTTATCCTTTAAAAGTATCTCCTGTTTTACTGCTTTTTTTCTTCTTCAGTACTATTACTGACAACTTCATTCCATTTTTGATCAGCTGCTGCTGATTTGACATGATGCTCCAATCAGCTGCAGTAACACTTGATGAGAAGCTCCTGAGTCTTTGTGTTCACTTCATCCAGTTTGCAGCAGTGATGCAGGAATAAAAGCACAACGGCTGCAGTCATTAGACACCTGATGGTTTTATTGATCCTGATCATCCAGATTTGCACTGACAGCTTTGGACTGCAGCTAGTTATTATTTCCATTATTATTTATCAGCAGATCATGTTTTCCTCCTCAATGCCTAGTGTGATGCCTTTATGCTGACTCTTCATTTCGGCTGCAAACATGGTGTTCATGAGGCCATAGTTATCGAAGAAGCTCAGGTCGAATTTCACCCAGGTCACAGTCAAAATGTGTTGAAAGTGAATAATAGAAGAAAGTAGAAGCTGCCATACTGACTGTTTAGTAAACACACACTTTAACAAAATTCAGTTTGAGAAAGAGAGAAAACTGTCCTGAAGACAAAACCACACACACCCTCATTAGTAGCTATTCAAACCGCGTGCGCGTCACACATGCACTCCTCTTAGTGTCCTCTCCTCCCCTTCCACACGCAGGTGTATGAGCAGCAGGAGGTGTGTGCGCTGAGCGCCAAACCCAAACTCTTCCCCACCGTGCAGCTGCAGCCAGTTCCTCGCTTGCACCAGCTGAACATGCTCCTGCGCTGTCACTTCATCATGAGTCGCGCCGCCGAGTCCTCGCAGGAAACCTACCGGACTTGGATGGCCTCCGTTCCCGTTTCCGCATTCCCGCAGCTGCCGTGCGCACTGCAGGCGCGGAGCTGAGATCCAACAGAAAAAACCGGTTCATCCGGCTAATCTACCAAACTAGTGCTGGCGGTGCATTATGTTTCCAGCCAAAGGAAGAGGAAGAAGCCGGAGGACTGGGCTGGTGGTGAGTGCAGGCTGTAAAAGGCCATTTTCAGTGGACCCATAAACCGTATTGATCGGTGTTAATAAAGCCTACAGTTAACCCGCCGCCGCGTTCCTTCATGTCCCGGGATGGAGAGTTGTTGTCGCTGCTGTATGCCGTGTCTGAGGCGGCTCTGGAACCGCATCTGGCCCCATTCAAACGTTTCAAACAATGACGACAACCATGTCATCGCCAACCCGGCCGCGCATTCGGCGGAGATTCGCACCGTGTCCGGCGACATCCGCGTACCGTCGCCCAAGAAGCGGCCGGTGCAGCTGTACGCGGCGCTCTTTGACTTCGAGGCCCGCAGCGACGACGAGCTGACGGTGAAGGAGGGAGACAAGCTGTCGGTGATCGAGAAGCGGGGGGAGTACGTGCTGGCCAAGAAGCTGACCGGATCTCTGGAGTCCGGATTGGTCCCGGCGAACTACGTGGCTCTGCTGCAGGACGAGTTCGCCAAATACAAGTGAGTGTCACAAATCCACTCAGTGCTCCCCACACCTGTCCACCAGGTGTTCTTCCCTGTCCGGTGGCTCAGAGACGTGTAGCCTGTGTATTCAGGTGCTCTGACTGTAAAGCGACTGAAGGTTGAACAATTTGTAGTGTAGGTTTGTTCATAAATCCACTCTGTGTGGAACTGGAAGAAGTCTGGTCCAGAGTCACAGCTGAAACATCCTGGACATGAAAGCTGTCAAACACAGGCTCACTGGTTTATGGGTCAATCAGTTCAAACCCCTAATCGATTAACCATTTCACTTCTAGTTTTCATCACAAAATTAAAAACGTAACTCTGAGCTTACAAATGTTAGGAGGTACAGTGGCCTCTGCGGCTAAATGTAGCTGTGAGGCTGCCCTGCAGCTGCAGGTCCTCCATTATTCATTCAGCCTGCAGGGAATCATCATGTTACAGCCCGCTTCTCTCTGACACTGTCTGTCCTTGTTCCTGACCCGACTCTAACTCCACTTGTCCTCAAACGCACCACAGAAACTGAAGATGGAGACTGGAGATGATGTCTGCCTCTAACATCAGACCAGTAATAGTCACTGATTCTTTATATGCTACCGTTAAGAATGATATTTCTTTATCCTCACGTTCAGATTAACTGATGCAGTTTCTGTGGCAACCAAAACTGTCAAATCACCACTGTTCTTAAATGAATCTTGCTGTTGGTCACAGTGCTTCCTGCCATTGTATCTCCTGTAGCATCACATTTGTCTTTCTTACGTATAACCTCCTACTTTATTATTGGTTATGGTGTCACAGTACCCACAATGTCATTACAGTAACTTAATAGTACAAATTCCATTTCTAGAAAAGACAGGATTTTTTTCTAAGATACAATAAAAAAATTAAATAAAAAAATTTACCCTGTTATTGTCACAGGAAAGTTTGCTTGAACCTTTATCTGACATAAACATCTTATGTAATAGAGTTTAATTTCTGGATGCAGTGGCTAAGTGACAATGGTTTTTCAAAATGTGGCGTCTGTTCATCACAGTAACGTGTGGTACCACCTGACAGCTCAAAGATCATGTACATTCAACGGCAGTATCCACCCTCCTTTCTGTGCTGAGCTTCCACTGAAGCCCCTGATTCTTCTCACAATTTATGTTCTAATATTTAAGGCACAAGTGTAAGTATACGTATAAGTAGGATACAATATATAGTAGTATATAAGGCAGCAAATGCTCAATTTGGAGAAGGTAGAATCAGCACATGTGACTGAAACTATGAATCAATTATTTAAAAAATGAACACAATGAACTTTCTGCTGATTGACTGTCTCAGCTCTGTTATTTGTGCTTCCACAGTAACACTGTTTTTCTATAGTTTCTGATTACTGTACCTGTATCCTGACAGTATTTGTAGATTTCTACTGCTACAGTACGTCAGTATACTGAAGCCTTTTATCCAAACAGCTCTTGTGGATCTCAAGTAGCTGCTTGTTAGTTTCAGTGAAACCTGAGCGTCATGGAGAGCAGACCCGCCCAGTCTGATCATCTAAAGTAAATACAGGTCATTTTCTGATATCTGAGCAGACCAGCAGCACTTGACTACTGTGATCGACTTCTCCATTGTTGTTTGACTTCAAGTTATGGAGAAAATATTACAACACATTACAGTATAACACTGGATTTAGTGAGATGTATTCAGGTAAATGACTCATCATGTACAGTGCACATTATGCTGCTTAAACCTGCTGCTGTTGTTTTACATGACTGAACTACTACTTTTTTTTTTTTTTTTTTGACTGGACCAGTTAGTAAGTGTTTGTCTTCACTCTGCAATTGTGAAGTTATAGTGTGCACAATATGATGTGCAGTATGTTGCTGCTTTCTGAACACTGTAACACACTGTTGGTCATGTTTTTTTCCTTCTTCGTCCAAACACCTTTCATTAACTGATCTCCTCACATGTTACTCTGCCACTGGTCCCTTTATCCCGCTCTCTTCCTCTGTCTGTGTTCTCTCTTCAGGTGGTACTATGGGAACATAAACCGTGTGAAAGCTGAGAAGCTGCTGCTGGCTTCTCAAAACAAAGATGGCTCCTTCCTGGTTCGGATCAGTGAGAGTCACAGTGATGAGTACACGATCTCTGGTAAGCATCACGGCCTCTCATCCATCTGTCCATCTCTCTATGCTGACCTCTGGCCTAACCCAGTCCCTATCAGGGTTACTGTAGTTACCTTTTACTTATTATTGTTCATATGTGAAGTTACAGTATTACTTTCTAATGCAGTAACTAGTTACTAGTTACAGAAACTAAGATTAAGCCTAATATAAAGTAAAATCATTAAGCCACAGTTAACAAAATAAGTATCATCTATGTATCTCTGAGATCTTCCTCCTCCTTTTTTTTGACTGCTCTAAAACGTGGTCTGCTCCAGTGCTCTAACTAAGGCTACTCAAACGTTATGTAAAGTTATATACTGCTCACAAAGCTGGAAGCTAAAGCAGCTTCATTAATGCACAAAGTGGCCTGCTCCAGAGCTCAGGCTAACAGCTTCATGTGTGTCGTCACATTTGGAATAAAAGACGCTGAACATCTGACCGGTGCTCAGGAGCATGTGATGTGTTGATTTTCCAGTGAGTTCCACCCACTTCATACCAGTTAGATGAGTGTACATGAAAGACACAACATACTGAATCAGTGGAATTCTGCTGTGCAGTGGATACTGTACAGTACAGTATACATATGTACTCTCTGCTATTTTATATTACACCAATAATCCCACAATTCAATGCTTCTCATTTTATGGATATGAAAAATGCAGCCATGGGACTCTTAACCCGTGAGTGATTATGCAGAATGACAGGGATTAGTAACTGTCTCAATTTACTGCTCGGTACAGAGTAAGCCAGTGATTCATTGTAGGCCAGATTGAAAGACTGAGTGAGGGAG
The DNA here is from genome assembly GCA_032362345.1 of Sandelia bainsii. NCBI lineage: Eukaryota > Metazoa > Chordata > Actinopteri > Anabantiformes > Anabantidae > Sandelia > Sandelia bainsii. The sequence goes on along the minus strand of JAUMHL010000028.1, from coordinate 24,818,198 downwards.
GGATGTTGGACATAGGCTTGGGGAGTTTGTGGAGACAATTTAAAAACAATTTAAAAACTAAAATCATTATCATTGACAAGCTCAGCTTGTTTATCAGCTTCTGTTGTTTTTGTGTTGTTCTGCAGTGTTTCTGTGGGCTTCACATTTCATCAGTTTGGCAGGATAATGAAAGACAAGGTGTTAAACATTTATTCCATCTATATGCATTTGAATTTGGGAGACTGGTTCTGCTCATGTGGTGCTCTGGAAGAAATCTGCTTAGGGTTAGGGTCAGTCTGTCTCTAAACCCACAACCCCCCAGCAGAGCCATACAGAGCATTTAATGAACATAACATTAAATGAAGGTACAGGAGGAGAGTGGGGAGGGGGAGCAGCACTTTAGCGCAGAGTATGCACAGGTCAGCATTGTTGTATGCTGACAAATGTTCATGTGGAGCTCTGTTGAGAGAGGGAGAGAGCGATAGAGAGAGGTAGAGGATGTGTGTGATTACGGTCTGTGTGGAACATGTGACTATAAAATGACTTATGAGCCTGAGCTGCTGCCAAAGCACAAAGTGTTAAAGATCTTTTCCAGCGTTTCACCTGAGTTTTGTCTGTTTGCATGTTTTCTCAAGTTGTAGTGCAGTGATCACGCAACGTGTGATACTCGCTCTACTTCTCCCTTCCTCCTTCTTTCCTACCCTCCACCTCCTCTGCCCTTCTGTCAACCGTAGACTCCCTCTGCGTGTCTCTCCTTCCATCCTCCAGGCTCCTGCTGCAGAGCGCTCAATGTGGAAGTGTTTTATGGATATTTATAGTTTTGATTTTAATCATGATTGTTGATCAGCTCATGACATGTTTATTTGATGCTTGAATGTCACAGTGACAGTAAAAATTGGGTTAAAACACAAGGGAAGGAGAATAATGTGCTGTTTGTGTGTCTGTACACTGTACATAAGATTAAATGTGAAATGTGATGGTGCAGTCTGGGAACAGTTTGAGATTAAGTAATGAGCTTGAGAGAGAGATTTAATTAGCACAGATTAAAGTGTAGTTCACCACCCTGATTTGAATACGGCAGGTCTGTGTGTAGCGTAGTGTTGACTGTAGCCACCGCGTGTGGCTCTGACAAAACAACACAAAATAAAATTGAGAGAGAGATGAACGTTACAAACCACTGGAGAGTCTTTTGCTGTGTCATAAACATTCAAGCACATTATCTGTTACTCAGACTGAACTTCCTGGGTCATATTTCATTGATCACTGATAAAACATCACACCTACACCAGTGCAGACCTTGAAGTTTAACACAGGCCTGTGTTTGATCTGAATCACCCCTGAAGGTAACTTTAGGGTACTTGCACACTTTATGTCTCATTGCAAACAAACCCTTGATGTCCCAGTGTCACCACGTATCCAACACTGTAGTACAAGCTGCCAACAAAACAGGGCACGTGGATAAAACTTGATAACAAGCTACTGTAAATACACCATAACCCAACAAATGAAGCTAATTTAGGCTGTTTACTGCATCTGCACAGTCTGTAGAGTTTAACACTGAGTGATGCCACAGCCAAGATGTGCTGCTTCTCTGCCGAGTCGTCTCCAGCCCAAGTCTCTCTCTGATTGACACTGGTTTATCTTTGCTTTTCTTTTAGTCCTCTGGCTTTTCCTTCTTGTGAGTCTGCATCGCTTCATCTCCATCGCTCTATACACTTCATTTCTCTACTGTTTATCATTCCTTTCTCTCTCTGCCCCTTTCTTCAAGGTGCTTTAGGTCTCAGCAGGAGAATGCTGTAGTTAGGATCATCAGTAGTGTGCATACATGACTGAGTGACCACACCTTCAGTTGTTCTGTTTGGTAGCACAGATAGCCATGCTCATGCTCTGTCATGTTATCATGTTCATGGACAATAATTCATGGAGTTCCTTTCCTCCTCTCTTTAAACACACAGTACAATAATAAGTAATACGAGTTTGTCTCCCCTGGCTCTTACAGCCCGAGGCGAGGGGAAAGTGTACCACTTCAGGATCCAGCGCTCTTCCATTGGTGCATACTTTGTCTCAGATAAAATCTCGTTTGCCACGCTGGCAGAGCTCATCTCCTACTACCAGAGAAACCCTCACCGCGTGGGGGTGCTGCTGAAGGAGCCTTGCGCCCAGCAGGTAAGACGCAGAGGGTACAATGAGGCCAAATGTTTGTGTTCTTGGACCTTTATTGCCCAAATATAGCAATGGTCAGATTCAAAGTACAAATAAGGAATCCACAGACAAATGTACTGTACATTCAACAGTTGGTTTCCTATTAAAGTGGCATAGCCAGAATACAGAATACAAGTTTACACAATGCAAATCTAAAACATGTAACACCATAATCTAATACTGTAAAATAGGGGAGGCACAGTGGTCAGCACAGCACGAAGGCTGTGAGTGGTTGTCTGTGTAAATGTGCCAGGCAACATTCGAGCAACAAAAGCTCTGGTTTTTCTTCCAGAATGTTCCAATAACTGTTTCAATTTGAGTGAATGTTAACTGAAGTTTAACACAGCTTGTGAATTCATCTTTCTATTGTTGCACTGCAATAGAAATGTATTTAGTGCTGTCTTAACACTTTATATCCATAAGTGAATACCAAGAGGCAAATCTGTTTGGAGTGTAATTAACAACACAATAAAATATATGGAGCCAATTTAGAATAAGAACACAAAGCATGCTGTAATTACATGCACTAGCTCTGCACTGCAGCTTAAATTAAACCCCCAGCGAGCTGTGGTTTTTATTCATGGCGGGAGACAACAAATCCAAATTCACCTGGAGAGTTGTATGTAGCATTACTACATAATAGAGACAAACATCAGTTTGCAGCTCTTCCCGAATGGCCAAAAAGTCTTGTAGAACAGCAAACAACTCGGTGGATCCTCCCTCTCTCCCTCTTCTCTCTTTCCCTCCAGTGGAAGCTGTGACACACAGACATGCACAGATACACATTATATGCATCCATGAGCATGCACACATGCAAAAACAAAACACACCTTCAATACTGATTTCATTTTATTTTCACAGGGTCACAAAATGCTAATAGCTTGGATGGATGATAAAGCTCAGCTGCTCTGTGTGTTATTCCTTCATTAGTTCATTTACAGATGAGCAGAGTTGATCTTTATCAGTCATTTGCATTGCAAACTTCCTGTTATAAAGTCCAAAGAACCATCACTACCAGTGAACAAACATCAGCTGAACATCAGAATCTATTAGGTGTGACCAAATCCACCATTTAGTCCATTCTTAAAAAGAGAGAACGCACTGGAACATGAAAAGTACTGAAAGACCACAGAAAACAACAGTCAGATGGATCAAATGTATTTAATGTAATGTAAATAGTGTTTTGCTGTATTGATGTTAACATGAATGTTATGGTCGTGATTCAATAGCTCTAAAATATAGAGAAGACCAAAGCAAAAGTCTTAATTATTGATCAGTTAGTCCCTGGAACACCATAATAAATCTGCCTTTAGAGAGTGGGACACTCACAGGCATTATACTGCATTTAAATGTTCTGCCATTAAATCGGCTCCTAATTATACTTTCAATCACTTTTTATCGACTTGGCACAAGATCTTGTTTCTAGCAATTACCTAGCTGAGAGAAAAGGTCAATACAATCTGATAAAGCACAGTTTGTGGCCCTGTTTGTATCACTAAGACGCGTCTGAGTCATGTGTTAGTTTTTAGTTTGTAAAAGCAGATTTATTCTGCCGATTAACTGGTTTTAGAACCTGATGATTAATAACAGTACATTTAAAATCAAATGTTTGAATTCAGAGCCACTATTTGAAGTGAACTGCTCGTTTAGTCCTTTCTTCATTTATTTATTCATTAATTATTTATTTTCTTTCACTTACTTTGCTTACTTTACACTGTGCTGCTGAGTCCAGCTCCATGTGCATCGAAGCCCAAAAGAACAACAACATTAAGAATATGTGTTATATTACAAAGAATATTTCAACTGGAAATTCAACGGCTCACTCTACACTTTCTATATAGACACACTATTCCTTTGTTAACATAAAACCCATAGACAATACAAGTGACAGGTCCTCTTACAACAAGAAATATCACATTTCTGGATACTGTATCGAGTTTGCAAGCAACAGGGAGCCTCTATGAGTATATGGGAGGTGTACTCCACCTCTGGGTCTACTACAACCAAATGGATGGATACTTAGCCATTAAAGAGAAAACACTAAGACATACACAAGAAGAAGATGATACAGATTCATACAGAAAAGTACACATCTAAACAGAACATATTGCACTTGTAACTTACACACAGCACTTTAATCTGCAAATCTACAGAAAAACAGAGACTATTATGTGTGCTGTGTAAGTGTATGGATTAAGGATGAATGTGCAACATACTGGCTACAGTTAGTTTTCATCCTGGCGTTGCTCACCATCAGTCTGTTCCTCAGCAAGTTATTTTCCAACTGATGAATCCAATTCTATTCAAACTTCACAATTCATCAGTGTCACAAAGCTGCTACTGAGCGACACGTTTGATTTGTTATAGTTTGCCTCTGTGCAGCATTGTCTGTCCACTTGTTTGAAGCAGTTTTCTGAAATATGAAAGTGGACTGTTGTCTCTGTGCAGAGGGAGCTATTCGACATGGAGCCGTGGGAGAGACCGAGAGAGGAGTTCCAACTTCACAAGAGACTGGGAGAGGGACACTTTGGAGAGGTGTGGGAGGCTCTGTGGACCACAGAGAACAGGAAAGTGGCCATAAAGATGCTGAAACAAGGTACGGATGCAGGTTGATGCTGTGCAGTGAAGACATGTGATAGGAAAATCAACCAAGATGATTAAATAAACTGCAGAAGGCTGCTGTGTAAGTTCTATTGTAATAAGACTCTTCCTCCTCCAGAGGACACAAAGCAGGACGAGTTTGTGAAGGAGGTTCAGGCACTGAAAAGCCTCCATCACCCGAAACTGATCCAGCTGTTAGCCATGTGTTCCAGAGGAGAGCCGGTCTACATCGTGACTGAACTCATGAGCAAAGGAAGCCTAAAGTCCTACCTCGCCTGTGAGCACTGCAACACACACACACACACACACACACACATGTCTGACCCAGAGTGTGTACCTGAAGGCACATTCAAGTTGCTCTGGACAAAATGCTTGGCTAGACTTTACTTATGTATTCACACATTTCCTGATTTAATCATTGTTTTAGAGAGTAGTGTGTTTTCCAAAATGTGTTGCATGACTGCTTTGTGTCAATGTTAAAGAGTCATTAACAGCACTTCACGAATTGTAACACGTTCACATTCAGATTACAAACTCAGGTGAGCATGACGTTGCCTTGTAGGAACATCATAGATATGTAATTAATAACCTGACTTTGTCTGGAAAAAGGCAGCGACTGGACGATAGACGCTACAGCGTGTGACCATTATTGATTCACTCAAAAGAAGGTGGATTTAGTCTGACATTTGACTCGTTTAGTTACATTCAAAAAGGTTTTGAAAAAAGCGCTAACTGCTCAGTTATGGAACATGGCCTGCTTGGAGGACAAATCCATGCTGCTGACTGACTCTGTGTGTGTGTGTGTAGCTGCTGAAGGCCAGGTGCTGACATCAGCTCATCTGATCTACATGGGCAGTCAGATTGCAGAGGGCATGGCCTACCTGGAGGACAGAAGCATTGTCCACAGAGACTTGGCTGCCAGGAACATCCTAGTGGGAGAAGATCTGGTGTGTAAAGTGGCTGACTTTGGACTTGCACGGATTATTAAGGTAAGGAGGGAAAGAGAGAGACAGGAGTGTTAGATCTATCTCTCTTGTCTCTTTTGTCAACAACCATTTTCTTATTTAAAGCTATAATATGTAACTTTTTCTAATATAGTTTTAGTAGAAAGAGGCTACAAAGTGTATCTTAATGTGACGCCTCCTGTGAATTAAGACCCACAAAACAGTCTGTTTTTGAGTGAGGCTCTCCCTTCTAACCAGTCAGAGACTCTCGAGGATCTTCTTATTTATTGTAATTGATAATGGCTGATAAGTGACGAGCTGTTCAGAGCGTGGAGGAGCGCAGCAGACTGTACAAGAGCTTAGAGGAGCAGGGAGAGGGAGCGCTGGGTGGAGCAGCATGTCTTAGCATGAGACTTGATTTCGAGTGTCATGCTAGCACTAGCTGCAAGTTACATATTTGTCCGTGTATTACATGATTGTTGCTTCTGTGTAGTCATGAATACTTACTACTAACTCTGCCATTAACACTTTATTGTAAGGGTACATGAAATATAAGAAATTAATGCTAATGATGATTCCATGTGACACAATGAGAAAAAAATACTTTGCTGGCTTTGAATTACAAATTACAAATTGAATCTGCATTTTTTACTTTTCAAAATACTTGATATCTAAATAGAGAGACTGACTTTATTAAAAATGTGTGTTAGAGGTTGAAAGAACCACTTTGCAAACCATTAGGACACAAACATGAAGTCATAATGAAGTAATTCTTCGTTAAAGATGATTACAACAATAGCACATTTGTTCACCACTGTGACTGTGAAGAAGACATGAGCATCATTAATAAATCAGAAGTCATGATGATTCATATCCCTTAGTTGTAGCATTAATTAATGTGTTCTTGCATTAACAAATGCATGTGATTCTGTTAGTGCTTGTGAGGTCCTGACAGTTCATGAAGTATTACATGCATCATTATTTTTCATGCATGAAATCATGATTTTTAAGTTCATGACAAATTCAATAAAGTGTTACCACTCTGCCTGTAAAATACAATATTGTATTGTATAGGTAGTACAACTGTATTGTGTAGGGGCAGCTGTGTCTCAGGAGGTAGAGCAGTCGCCTGCCTATCGTAAGATCAGTGGTTTGATTCCCGGCTCCTCCTGCCTTATGTCGAAGTGTGAGAATGTCTTCTTGCTTTCTCCAAACATTCAGCACAACTTAGTGTGACTTTGTGTGTAATAAAAACATAATAATTTATCCATACAGAACTTCCAAGACACTGAAAGAAGCGTCGGTTTAGAAAGAGTCAACTTAAATGTTCTGTGTGTAATACTTAGACATGAACACATCATTGCAACTAGTTTTTATTTTGCATATTTTATTTTGCAAAAGATTAAAATTGAGTAATTCTACTTACTAAATCTTACTTGCTCGCCACCGTCTCTCTCTCTCTCACTCTGTCCAGGACAGTGTGTATACAGCCAGTCGAAACACAAAGATCCCAGTGCGGTGGACAGCCCCTGAGGCAGCCATTCATCAGCGGTTCTCTGTGAAGTCAGATGTGTGGTCATTTGGAGTGCTACTGTATGAGATGATGTCACGTGGCAAGATGCCTTATGAAGGTACAGAGCTAACTAACTACTTTCTATGTTTTACGAGGCTTTATTTTAACCATACAGTATAAACTGCTGTGTGACATTCACTCAGGTTTTCTTGTTATTAATCAGTGGAAATGTATTAGCACTATAAGCTAAGCTCTCACAACTGCAAAATCAACGTATGGGTGTAAATCCTAAAGCAGGTACTGGGTGTGTAAGTGGTTGTACTGTTTGTAATGTGTGGTTACACCCATCTTATTTTATTTTGGATACGGCTGCTGGCGTATTATTTCACTACGGTATGAAGACAGAGAAATAATGCAAATAAGAACTGGAAAATGCAGTTTCCTACTGTAAATCTAAATGGCTGTTAGATTTGTAGTTTTGACAGTGTTACTATGACCATATACAGTATCTCACAAAAGTAAGTACACCCCTCACATTTTTGTAAATATTGAAGATATGACACTTTGATACAAAGTAAAGTAGTCAGTGTACAGCTTGTATAACAGTGTAAATTTGCTGTCCCCTCGAAATAACTCCACACACAGCCATTAATGTCTAAGAGTGTAGTCAGATTTGTTGGGTAATGTTTAACAGTGCATTATTCATGACTGAAGTGACTTATGCAAGATGTGCTGCAGCTCTTTCGAAAGTGGAAAGTCACTCAGAGGTCCTAATTTCAAAGATACGATTGGTGAAGACTGAACCTATCAACAAATTGATTGAACTAAAAAGAAATGTGTGTGACCCTGATATTTTGGATTCCTGTGTTCACCCTGAACACTCACTTTTTATCTGGATCTAAGCTCACTCCTGTCTGTCCTAAATACTAAAATAATCAGCACAAAAATAATAGTAACACATTTCTCACATTCCCTGCTTTGTTTAACGTGACGATTGCTTCAAATAAAGGGACTGAACATATTCCATACACTTAAATAATATATTTGTTCGGTGTTTTTTAGAGATACCTTGGTACACACTTGTGGATTAGGACATTTGGGAGTTACTGAGAGAAGAATTACCACATTGTTGATTTTTTGTGGGATTTGTTGACAGCAAGAAAAATATGGAGCCAGTATTATTAAGTACAAACCCAATTTCTTCTTTTTCTAAAATGCAATAAAAACAAACGTGGACTTGTGTGACCACAGAACATCTTTCCACTGCCTTTCAGTCCACCTGACATGAGCTTGAGCACTCGGTGTTGTTTCCGCACAGAATTGATGTTTGGTCTTCTCTTTGAGTAATATTCTAGAAGCGGTTCTGGATGCAGAAATGGATCTTTCTGGTCCCTGCATTTGTTTCAGTGAGGACTTTTTATGACTGCGTCTGAAAGCATAAGCTACAATAGAAACTGTGTTGTTTACACACATCAACAGCTAGCCTGCTATTAGCTGTCAGCCCAGCAAAACGCAGGCCTGCTCCGAGGAGAGAGACCTGAAATTCACCAGGAGACCAGAGAAAAGGTGGTGAGCTGGAGTGAAGCACTGAGAAAAATGGACACAATCCCTCCCTAATAAAATGAACAAGTAATCAGGGTTGCATGTGGACCGGGAAGGGACATAACAGAATCCCAGCTCACCTGAATGATTTTTAGCTGGTGAGGACCGACAGACAAACAAGCCTGATCCATCCACAGTGTGTGGAGGAACGCTGCCACAGGTCCTTTGTTTCTGCTGCCTCTGTCGCTCCCAACAAACTCAAGTGGCTCAGATAATGTCAGATTGATTTGCCTGATTGAGGTTAAGGCACCTGTCAACTTGCTGTCACTGTTGCTATTTTATCTTATACACTGTATCTACTGTATCTGTATCTACTGTATCTCAGCAAAATGGGTGTTTTGGGTGAGTGTTTAACACTGAGAGGAGAACATTGTTTTTTTCTTTTAGGGTTTAAAGGCAAACAGTGACTGGTCATTAAAGTTATTGAGGATACAAATTTCCAATGTTTATATGTATTGTTGGGGACACGTTCCCTGGTCCCTTGTGAGATTATGTGCTTGTCCCTCTCCCACCCCCAGCTCTCATCAATTAGGACTGAGGATGCAGAAATATTAATTCACTGCAGCATATTTAAACATAGAGGTGATTATTGAAGGAGAAAGTGGTCAAAGGTCACATGGATTTGTTGAGTTTGTGTGTGGGTGTGGGACACTGGAAATAGAGGGGTGTAAAATTATTTTTTAGAAGCCACATAAAATGAGGGGATGGGTTGGATTTGGCCCTTGGCCCTTGAGTTTGACACATGTGCTCTAGATTTATTAAGTTCAGATGTTTTTGATTTAATCAGTTCCCACAGTTGAAACCAAAGGCTTATATACCCTGTATAAAAAGACACACAACTTTTTTTTTCTCTCTGTCTGACATTAAATCAGAGTAAACCTCTCCTGTTTTAGGTCAGTTAGAATTATTATAACGAGACAGATCATTTTTATTCATTTCTAACCATTTCCTGTTTTCTATGTTCTACCGTGAATAAAAAAAGGCTTTATGAGATTTGCAAATCATCTGTATGATGTAGATTTTACCCAGCGTCCCAACTTTTTGAGTTGGGGTTGTACATTTGTTAGATAAGTAAAGTTTAAAACGAAGCAACAGATTTTAGTTTTTATTATATTTTAGAAAACCTTTCTAAAGTAGGGGTTTGTACTAAATGTACAAGTGACCAACTGTCCTGCTTTTCTGTCTCTTCCCTTTAGGAAAAAGCAATAAGGAAGTGCTGGATCTGCTTACATCAGGGTTTCGGCTGCCCTGTCCAACCCGCTGTCCTCAGAATATTTACCGCATCATGATGGACTGCTGGGCTGCTGAGCCATCCAAGAGACCCTCTTTCCATGCACTGCACAGCCAGCTGGATTCAATCTATACCAGGATATATTTCAAGACCATAGAGGTATAGAAAGAGAATTGGAGAATTTAGTTGGACTGTATAAATTGGTCGTCAACAGCAGCATGGACTGCATGCAAAAAGAATATTCTTCTCCCTAATGTAGTGGTCTTCCACAACGGGGCACATGTTAAAAACACCGGTGTGAAAGGACAGAGGAAGGAAGCAGAAGAGCTTCAAAAGGATACATGCAAAAAAAAAGTTCAAGATATAGAACGGGAAGTACATCAAATAAGAAAGAAGAGAATCTGAAAAGAAAAAAATAGAATATTTCATTTCTTAGGCTAAAAAAAGAAGAAAAAGGACGAACAAATAAATGACTGGTGTATAAATACACTCCTACCCAAAGTGAACACTTATCACTAAAACTGAACCAACTGTTTTTAATTTTATACACTTGTGTTTTATAAATTATTTTATTATTTCTGTATGTGCCATGTCTGAGTATGCACACTGAAGTGTGGTTAAGACTTAAATGAATCGCCTGTCTTTGGACTGCAAAGCATGTTCTAAAATGGAGGTTATGTGCAATAATAAAAAAAACTTTCTGGGTTTTTAGCCACACTAGCAGCCTGGTGCTAGAGCTGCTGATGCCAGTCAGTCTGTCAGTCGCGACACAGACTGGATCGATTGCCTCGAGGTTTGGTAGAGATGTTCTCCAGAGGATGATGATGATCCATTGACTTTTCCAGCAACGCCATCAAGTCAGAATTCCCTCCTAACTTCAGTCATACAATGTGTTGTTGAAATAATGAACCTTAGTATCAGTTGTACTTTGAGGTTAAAAGTCGCTTGAAGATAACTTTTCACAGCCAGTAGCACTGGAGGAACGATTACAGCAACAAATACATTTTTAGTTGTACATATTTAATGCAGATATTGTTAAAAAGGTGCAGTGTGGAAGAGTTAAGGATCTCTATTAGCAGAAATGAAGATAGTAATATAGTAACTTTACCTTAGAATGAGCCTTTTATATCTACACAGGGAGCGGTAAGGAGGGACCCCCTTTAACTTTGGCCGCCATGTTGCACCGCCAGGTTTCTACAGTAGCCCAGAGCAGACAAACATCTTGCTCACTTGCAACTTTATTAGGTACACCTGAACAAATCGAATACAATCCAAAACAGCAACTCTGATATGAATTCTGCTTTTACAAGGTTTTTATTTCTCAGTTTTTGTTGAAACTGTCAAACTATTTGTTTATTATTGAGGTCACAGTGGCTGGTTGAGTCTTACTTATTATATTAAGAAGTGTTTTTAATGTTTTCACCCACAATTTACATAAATGTGGGGTCTAATAAATTGGCCAGTGAGTGTAGAGTGTGTAGCTATCTAAAGTAACCTCAACAGTAAATGGTCGGCTCCTATGTAGTGCTTTTCTACCTTATGGGTACTCACGGGGGGCGATGTGGGGTTCTACAATTGGTGGACGCCGGGGGAGGGATTGCATTCTCCAATCTCAACCCCAGATATTATTTCTTTCACACTCTTTCTTTTAAGATACAGTTGGGAAAAATCCAGATTGTACATTTTTACACTGTTTTTTTGAATGAGAAGCTAGATACCACTCTGTCTCTCTCAGTATGAATTATGGAGCCTGGGACCTATTAGCTTAAGCCTTGATGCAGGTGGAACAGCTCACCTGACTGTCAGAAGTAAAAAAAAAAAACTGCTTGTTAATCAGTAAGCTCTGTCTAATTTCAGGCCATCAGTATTAACCGTAACATTTTCTTGGTGACCAGCAGCTGTGCACTTACACCGCATTCATGTTATGTTGTTTAAAATATTACTTTGAAGAGCCAAGTGGTAAAAAACGTTGTCAGCCTCCCACTTTTCTGACCATTACAATATCTCCCACTTGCCAGAATGAATTGTGGAAGTGTTAACATAACGGGTCCCAAAAGGGCTATAAAATCACCATCAATGGAAGTTAACAATAAATCTAATTAAAAAAAAATTATTTTATAACTAGTAAACTAATAAAAATATAATTAAAAGATAACAGTGCTGTGAAAAACTACTTTGTAAGTTATCTTACTAAATGAAATCATTTGAAAATTGCATTTTGTATTTACTGGGGTTATCATTGTCTAATATTAAAATGAGTTTGATGATCTGAATCATTTAAGTTTGACAAATATGCAAATATAAAAATGAGGAAGGGGACAAATAGTTTTTTCACAGCACTGTATATGTAGTATATTTACGCCTAATTTAGCTTGAATGTACTGTATACCGCAACAACCAAAAATCAGCAGCTAACCCAATAATAATGTAGCTAGTTAGGCAGCAGCATAATTGACAACTGCCATTCTGGACTATTGCATGAACACTCCTGAGTTTTTACTGTGAAAATGACTCCCATCCTTCCCATTTTTCCTAGATGGCATGAACACATCACTATTGGCATCTACACTGTTTGGAAACCCCACAGCAACAGCAAGATTAAACTGAGCTAAGCTTTGTGACTGTGGCTCCATATTAAGTGTACAGACATGAGTGGTATCCATTTTTTCATATCTCTTGACGAGGACGGGAATAAGTACATTTCCTGAAATGTTGAACTGATGCTGTGATGCAACAATCATGTCAGCACTTATGTGACAAAATGACCTTTAGTTTAGTGCCACACTCAGGACTAACTTTACATTTTTGTCTCACTATATGTAGCTAAGTGTCTGAGTCTAACTTTTCTCCGTATTATTCATCCACCTACCACTTTTCTCACAGGGCTCATAGTGTGGCTGTACACTGTTAGATTTGTTATTAACCCACTAGATTAACGTATTTTATTCTGTTATGGGGATTTGAGTGTTGACAACATGTTACATATGTAATACTTCGCTGCACCAGTTTCTCTAGAATAGTATGGGAACTGTTTTTATCCTCCTGTGAAAACATGGCCCAGCGCTTGAAAGGACAGTGCCATGAGTACAGGCCTTAAGTTATTAAAGCTCTTTTACAGGCCCACAGTAACGGCCAGTTACTATAGAGTGCCTGCACTTACAGTACTGACTCTGAGTCTGTACACAAAGTGGACTACAAACTATGAACTGGAAAGAACTTGCAGAAATACCTACACAGTGTATCAGCCATATCCAGAAAACTCATTTTTAGGATGTGTAGGGAGTGGGATTTTGCACCACAAATTTTTCTTATAATATTGCAATGCAATGCAAACTGAGAACAATGCAACTTTGGTCTTTATGTATGATATTTACAGCAGAAAAAGCCAAGATCAGGAAACTTGAGCCATAATCACCAAACCACAAGACTGACTTTTGTGTGGCTGTGTTCCATCGGGTACCAAACACGTGTAGTTCAAAGAATAAAGTATTTTAAGTATTGTTTTGAAATGTGTGTGCTTTTTATCATAGTGTCTGCTTTGTCCTGTGCTCACCAAGAATCCACTTGTTTGACTTGACTAGGAATGCTAAGAATGTGAGCTGAAACTACTGTAAAATGTGATGTAGATAGGCTACCTGAGTTTAACCTGGATAACGCTGTTATCACAGTTATTTAAATGTGTAGGCGGAGAACCTCTTAAGGTCTGCAGTGATGGTATCACTGCCACTGAATGACAGTAGTTTTGAATTAGTGAAGGGAATCTAAGGGACAGGTTTTTACATGGAGTAGTGTCACTACCAGTCACTAAGGGCTAGTTTCACAGATGAGGCTTTAGCCTGGTCCCAGACTAAAATCCCCTTTTAAGATGTCTTAACTCAAAGTCACTTGCAAAGTCGGGTGACAAATTAGTTGCAGTTTTAGCCTGTTGTGGACTAACATAAACCAATTTTAAGAGAGAGGGTTATAGCTACCACAGGACTAGCATTCAAAGGGACTGGTTTAACTTCTGTTTAGTAGTGTTTGTGGAGGAGCATGAACTAGATAGAATATTTAAATAAAGACCAACATGCACTGCAGAGGCCAGACAGAAGAGTGCTCATGTATAGGAATAATCCACTGATTTACTTTGATGAAATAACTTTGAGATTGCTTTCATATGTACAAAGAGAATCAGTTGGAGCTAATATTGCTGCTTCAGCCTAGACATTCCTCTTTATCTCCAAGTTCTGTGAAACTGGTAAATTGTGTGGAGCTAGTGAAGCAACTGTGGGTTCACAAAGTCTGCAGGGCCATTTGTGAACTACAGAGTCTTTACATCATTTTCTGATGAGCCTCTTTCTTAGTCTCTCTCATCCAAACTGGAAAAGTCAAAAACCAGTTTTATTTGTTATTGTATACTGTCCTCCTGTCCCTTACTCTGAGTTTTTAACTGAATTCTCAGACTTTCTATCTGA
>JAUMHL010000028.1:24780547-24803463 GCA_032362345.1 Sandelia bainsii | reverse complement strand
TGCCAAATTTGTCTAAACTGCCAATAGTTTGTCATACATTAATAAAATAACTATGACATTTGGAACATGTACATTTGCCCCATAGTTGTCTTTTTGTAATTACTTTATGGGATCAAAAAATATCTAGATTTATATCGTATATCGCCATTCAGCTTAAAAATATCGAGATATGAGTTTTGGTCTATATCGCCCAGCCCTACACACACTAAATGGCATCACCACCTAGCAGGTCTACATAGCCTGTTTTCAAGTGGGTGCAAGCTGGTCAGTTTACTTGGGGCATATGATGGCAAAGACCTACCTCTCCTAACAGAAAGTCATCTACTTAGATAACCACTTTGGCAAAGGCAGTAGAAATATATCATAAATCAGAATGGAGATTAACAAAGTGAATGTTTCTGAATGTTCAGGGCAAAGTGACTGTTAAAAGCTAAGTGAAATGCATGTTTTCAGCTACTCACTAATAATTACCTGGTAGGTGTGTTCTCTCAATCAAAAGCTGGAAGATACCATCTCAGATGAGGGTGAAGGGATACGAATACAACATGAATTGGTATCTTCCAGGTTGTGGAGTGTAGTTTCCACTAAGAAACACCTTTAGAATAACCTTGACCTTGATGATTGAAAATCTCTAAGACATTAAGCAAACATGTTCCACATGATGAGTCTCCACTTTACAGTCATTTCAGTGTTAGCGGGGAGCTCAGGCCCTTTACTTAAAAATGTAATGCAAGTACATTTTTACCTGCTCACATGATTCAAAATCTTTTTTTTTATATCCAGATCATATGGTTTGCCAACTTCAAAATGTGGTACAACTGGAGCAACTTAGTACTGTGCACATGGGTTGATATTCAAACTATTTTAAAGTTTCTCAACCTGCTTTTGATCAGTTTATATTCCACCTAAAAAGTCATGTGACTCATGTGCTAACCTGTTCTCCCAGGTTAGAGATCCTGGAAGCAGTAGTAGTACAAACTGTCACAGTCACTATCCAATGAATGCATAATTAACTTGGTATGCTTTAAATTCCAGAAATTTGAGGCTGGCTGTGTAAACTTCCACCTTTTCTTAAAGGTAGAACCCTCAGGTGATAGTTTGTTTTTTATGTCCTCATTTGTTTTCATCACTATTTTGTGGCTTTTATGTCTGCTCAGATTTTCATGGTCAAGATAAATCAAAAGACTCAACTAGCAACATTTGAATTCAACTTTCATAAGGTCATAAGGGAAGTATAATTGGACAACTTTGCTGTCTGTCAAGAAAGTACTGACTGTACCACCTTCTTTATCATGTGATATCTTCACAGGAACTTCCTGACTGGAAGGAGCTGTTAAGAGTACTGTAGTGGGCTGCTAGCATGTCACAATCACAAAGATCTGATTTAAGACTTCAGTGGAACCTGTTTCCATATTAATTTTAGATTTTCTTGGCATTTTAGTCTTTATTTGATAGTGAAGAAGCAGATAGGAAACATGGGGGGAGAGAGAGGGTGTGATATGCAACAAAGCTCCTGTTATATGGCAGGTGCAATAACCATTGGGCTACCAGTGCACTCCTCTTTCCAGAAATGTTTTAATATCTGATTCTTAAGTTTCCTATTATTGCAGTTCCAGATTTCCTTTTGTTTCTGATGTGGAACCTGGTTCTGACCCCTGGCTCCAATTCTGATTCTAGTTATGATTTGAAACATTAACATTTCTGAACACAAAAGGCACTTGAGCTCTAGAGTTCTAGATTGATGAGAGTTGAGCTGGGGGAATTGGTATCCCTCAGCATCTGATTAGCTGAATACATCTGACCCAGGTAATCAAGAGCAGATAAGGCAGGGATGATTTAGAAACAAGCAGGTTAGCAGCCATCAAGGACCTAAATTGTGCGCACCTGGTTTAATTATATTCCTAAATTACAGACACACAAATTCAAACTTTACTTTCCATCTTGTATGCATAGTTAATAAATTCTAAACTAATGTTTCTGTTTTTCTGATATTTGTATTTTCATTTGGAGAACAATGTTTCCTGCTAGGTAAAATTCTTCCAATAATGAATCTTTTTCACCAGTTTTTTCAGCATCATTGAGAATCTATGGCTCCATATTAAAGTGTGTTCAGACTAAAGGCAATGCACGTTTTTGCCATGCATCACTCACAAAAACTTAACCACTGGACACACAGTTTGAGTTTATTTGGCCCAAACAACCAATGTACCAACTGTAGCTAACTGTAGGTGAGCTGTAAGCTACCTATCAACAGGCACACATTCTAAACATTCTTGTTTACTTTTTGTGCACATAATTAGAACTTGTTTCCCTCCAGCTATTAACATATCTATACAATTTCTACTGTATATTTCTTTATATAGAGTTTTCTGATTAGATATGTCATGATCAGACGTGCCACTGATTGTATTATTGTACAAAAATAGTATATGAAGAATAACAAAAGTCACACATCTGCACAGACAGATGACATACATCTCTTTACATATACAGTATCCTTTCTGGACAGTGTTTTAGAGACACTGAAAAGAGGGTTGTTAATTCAACTGTATGTTTATTACTTTACCTGTCAATATAATGTAAATGTAAAGTGCACTTCAACACTATACTGCAAACTACATAAGTCATAAACATGTAGTTAAATGAATACCTCTATGACTGTGTCAACTTTATTATAACTGAGCTCAGAGTCACAGTGACAGTAAAAAACAACTCTGGGCTTTAGCTGCAGATTGTTCCACCAAAACCAAGCTGGAGACACATTGCGTAACACATTGTGTCATAAATAGAGGTGAAATCAACTATGACTGTGTATGGACTGATGGTCATTTCATAACCTTACAGTCTATCATTTCTACAGTTCAATTTCAGGTTGTATGTTGATTGAACTGTATCAGGAACACTTGATTTCGGTCTACAAACACAAAATAACAGAATTTTTGTATCAATAAAGACTGAAGTGTTTTGAATTGTAGTATTTTTCATTTTCAAAATGAAAAGTTATTACAAGTTATTTGGCTGTGTAGAGGGTGAGATTAGAATTTAAAGTGGTTATCTAAGTAAACCAATAATAAACTCAGACTGGCTTCCTGCTTTTGCTTTTTCTGTGGTTGCTGGACCCACTGTTGTCTGCACAGTTATTTATGCTGCAGATTTAGTTTTTTAAGTGTATTATTAAGCCTATAGTGACTGTCCTCTACCTACCATCCTCTATCTAGATCATCAGTAATGGATCCTCCAGTCACTGTGGCAGCAGAAAAAGTCAGTTCTGTGACACGTCTGTTAGACCAGAGGCGGGGTCTCCATGTATTTTACTGCCTGGCATGAGGAAGTTGTCAGTCCTTAGAGTAAAACACTTAGTCACAGCAGCAGCAGCACATTCTCTCCTGATAGCGCGATCATTCCTGGCGCTCCATCCTCTCTACCTGTCCGACAGGTGTAGTCAGCTGGCGCGCACAAAGCCTCAAGTGGGGACTGTTTGTGGTGATCCATGGGTGAGTCTCTGCGCAGAGCATGCCCATGTCTGGAAACACTATTTCAGAGGATTTTCAGTGACAAAAAAACTTCTCCTGACGGAAGAGCTACAGGAGAAGAATATGTTGTTAGCAGTGAGGGTGGTGCTGGTGGTGAGATCCGACAGCAGGAGAAAGTGCCCGAGAGCGGCTCCATCTACTCGGCGACGTGGGCGTTTGAAGGCCGGCACGAGGACGAGCTGTCGTTCCAGGAGGGGGATCTGTTCAGCGTTATCAACCGCAGCGGGGACTGGTGGACCGCACGGAAGATCGCCAAGAACGGGCGCGTCTTAGATACCGGGATAGTGCCCAGTAACTACCTGGCCAGAGCTGAGTCTCTGGAAATGCAACCGTGAGTGGACTTTCAAAAACCAACTGTTTAACTTTTTAACTCACTTCTTTACTGCTCTTCTCAACTTCATAACAACCAGGCCCAGGGGCGTCAGCAGAGAGTTCTGAATGGGGGGTCATAGGGTGATCATGGGGGCCAATGACTTATGAGGCAGAGTCTAAAAGTCAAAATGTGACTTTATCTAATATAATTTAGATGTATCATCTCACAGTGTGGACTTACCATTAATACTGTTTGTAAATCAAGACACAATTTCCTCTGTTTTTTACTGGTGGAAATGAGCTCCCATAGTTTAGACACTGCTTAGGAAGTACATCTCATAGAGAGCAGTCTATTCTGCCCTCCCTCAGTCCCACAGACAGGTCGGCCTCAACAGTTCTTCAAATAAGACACAGGGGTTCAGGCTGTTTATTTGTTGTCTCCCAAATGAAAGTACTAGAAAGCTGAGAGACACATGAAAGAGACATAAAATCAGTAATTACACTCACATTGATCTAGTCAATCTCACACTGATGTGACTTCGCTCTCCATCTCTCGTATCTTACTCAAGTGACCCAGATGTTTGCTAACTGGTTTGCTTGAATGCAGAGCTTAAGGCACCTGTCAGCAGGTGTCATTGTTGTCTCTGATGGTGTAACACACTTTGATATCTACTGGATCTCACCATCTCACATCTGTATTTCTGAACTATATTCTACAGTATATTTATTCTGTTTTCGTATTTTTGACTGTTGATGTTAATTTTCCTTTACTGCTGTGATACCTGAACAACACAATTTTCATAACATGTCCCTTCCTGTTGTCAACTGTAAATCTACCTCCTCCCTCTGCTGTAAATAACACTGTTAAAAAATGGCACTTATATCTTTCATAATGTCAGTGGCCTGTCTGTGTATGTCATCAGTGATGCACAAATGCGTGAACACACAGCCTCACCACTTCTTGTTTTGTCTCTGTCTATTTACTGCTTAAACAAAATGGGAAGTGTGTGAAGTGTGGGTATTCCCACATGGAAGCAGGTGCTAAACACTGTTGATTATTATAGTTGCTCTTTTTATTATTATATTGTAGTTATTTTTTATGATTTGTCATCCAGTTAAACATCTGAGCCACACTGGTACAACACCAATAAGATTAGTAGTAATCACAATTTGCTCAAAAAATTGTGTTTTACTCAAAGTCACATGGTTTATTTGACAAGGCAATGTGTAGTTGTGACATATATCGTGTCAGTTTAAAGTAGAACCCTTGTACTTCCTATTAATTACTTGAATAAATTGTTTGTTTCTTGATCTAGATGGTATTTTGGGACAATGAACCGGTTTGAGGCCCAATGCAACCTGCTGGGTCCAGGAAATGAAGATGGAGCTTTCCTTATCCGACACAGTGACAAAGACAGCATTGGATATGTTCTTTCAGGCAAGTTAAGTAGGGGAGGGCAGCGAAGGAAGCCCAAAAAGAGGATTAGTGGATTAAGTTCAAGTACTGTAGGCTGAGGAAAGAGGCACTCAATTCAGATTTCACTTCAGAGAGAGAGAGTAAACTAAATGTGTGAACCAAGGATACCATATTCACATCTCTGCACTCACTTCCAGTAGATGTCCACATCAGCTTCAAAGCTCTGACACTCACCTACAGTACAGAGTGATCCACTCAGCGGCACCTTCCTACCTGAACATCCTCTACAACCCCTCTCGCTCTCTGCCCTATATCAACTCTGCTCCCTCAGCTGCCTTACTCCCGTTACACTTCCTATGCGCTTACAAAAAGCTTTGTTACCTGCTTAATATGTCATTTGTAAGTCACTTTGGATAAAAGTGTCTGCCAAATGACTAAATGTAAGTAGTGGGAAGGCCGTCCAGCCAACAAAGAACCCAAGACCCTAAGGTGATCTCCACATACACACACTGAAATGTAATTAAATTGGAGAACATTACCTGATGTTGTCTTCCGTCTTGGTTTTGGTTGCAGCAGCAATCGGCCTGTTTGGTCATCCTGACCATACAGTCCATACCGTCCAGTGTCTCACAAACAGAGATGACAAATTAACAGGCGCATTTCAATTCAGCTACGAATCCCACTCTCCTAAAAGATATGTTTCTATACAACTGCAACTAAAAGTTTTTGTGTGAAACATACAGTTGTTACAACTGGATTACATTTTCTGTAAGCATAATGACTATTAACATAAATGGCATGAATGACAGCATCAATTAAATGTACACAGACAGCATATATTTCTTCTGCCAGGTTTTCCAATCTAGAACATGCAGATGTGTCTATTGCCAAAATATCAGATCTTACAGGTGCAGTTTTGTGACTAGGATTATTAATTTTTATGGTTATGATCAGAGAAAGATTGTCGTCTGAATTAATAAAGAAAAATGTCACAATCTTTTAAAAGATTCACAAGATCAAAATCACAATCTTTTTCTAACCCTAACCAAGGTTCGTAAAGTTGCCTAAACCCAACCTGACACCTGACTCTGGATCCGGGTGTGTGGTCTGTCAGACCTGCCCTTTATGCATTTTGGGATATATGTCTTTTAATTATAAAAATACAAAAGTGTGAAATGACTTTCCCAGGCATCAAGGAAAGTCAGGAAGTTGTAAAAAACACAACAATATAGCAAAAGCTAATGTTAGCAAAACAGCATGTCCGAGCATGTGCGGTAGCTGGCCTAGGACTTACTGGAGCTACTCTCCAGACAGTGAAAGTGATGGCTGTTTGAGTATTAATTCCAAAGTGAATGGCCTTTGAGAGGCGTGCAACACTTCTACTGCAAACTAATACAGATGGCATTAAGTCATAGACTGGTTCTATGTCCTCATTGCAGAGTACCACTGACTTGACTTCCTAATTTTAATCTCAGATATGCAGCTGTGTCCCAAAAACAATCCTCAGTAATTGTTAGATTTCATTGGAAGTTAAATTTGGCCAGATATTTGTCATCATTCCATTGATCACGTGTCCTCTTTACGGTATGGATATTGTATAAGAACTGTAATTAAAAAGGCTCTGAAAAATTGCCTCCCACTCACCCCAACCGGTCGAGGCAGCTGGCCACCCAAGCTGACCATGGTTTCTACTATTTATCTTCTCCACTGTTACCTAGTGCTTCTCAAGTGGGATTTAATGTGTTTTCTATATAATTTCATAAGGTCTTGACCTTTCTACGTAAAGTGACTTGGATGATTTGTGTTGTGATTCTATATCTACGATTGTATTGAAACTTTGAATTAATATTTTCGATTCCGATTCTTTAATCTCAACTACATGGAATCTTTTCTAGAACCTTTTTATGTGTGTGATGTCATACCAATGTAAATTTTAGCAGGCCAGGATCTTTGTTTGAATTTTTAACCACTTAACAGTTAACCTTGTTTGCAGAACCATGTCAGTGCATTTCTAAGTTTGTGTGCTTGTGTGAATCTTTCTGCAGTGAAGTCAGGCAATCGGGTCAGGCATTTTAAAATCCTCCAAACAAATGAGAATAATCTCCATGTGGAGCACAGCCACCACTTCAGCTCTCTGATAGACCTGGTGGAGCACTACTGCGTCAACAACCTGAGCACCATCAGCAAACTGAGAAATCCCTGCAAGAGGGTAGGTCAGGCTATGTTTATTGTGGTTCCGTCTTTTTCCTTCTTCATTTCTGGCCTAATGAAAAGTGGATATTAAGCAATGGCATCTAAAAATATACTCTTAAACTAGGGCTGCACAATTTTGTGACAAAGTTATATTGTTATTATTGTGGACCAAATAGCAATTTGCAGTTGCAATATAATAAAGGATCAACAGTGGTCCGTTGGTAGGGCAGTCATCTACGAACCCGAGGGTTAGTGGTTTGATTCCCGGTTCCCCCGATTCCTGGCCACATGTCAAAGTGTTCCTGGACAAAACACTGAACCCCAAACCCTTGGTGCCTTCTTGTCTACAAGAATTTCCCCAAGGGGATTAATAAAGTATCAATTATTATTATTATTATTATTATTAAACATTGTATCACAAGTCTACTTGCTTGATTATCAAGGAAAGCTGTTCTTTGAGAAAATAAGTTAAATGTAACTTTAAGAAAAACAAAGAAGCAGCTTACAGGATCAAATAATGGCTGT
Organism: Sandelia bainsii; assembly: GCA_032362345.1. Classification (NCBI taxonomy): domain Eukaryota; kingdom Metazoa; phylum Chordata; class Actinopteri; order Anabantiformes; family Anabantidae; genus Sandelia; species Sandelia bainsii. Next base: position 24,795,483 of record JAUMHL010000028.1, on the reverse strand, counting down.
GGATTGGTCATGTGCTGCTGTGCTCCCACACACACTGAACACAGGCAGTGGAGCTGTCACAGCCGCAGAAGATAACCTTCACTAATAAATTAGCGAAATGAGTCTGAAATATCTCTAAAGCAGCACACCAGAAAGTCATGTGACCACATACATGACCACACTCTCCACTGCCTAAACCTGTGGTTCCCAAACCCATTTCTCAGGCCCCACTGCCCTGCTTGTTTTCCAGCTATCCCCCCCTTACACACTGCGGATTATCTGGATCGACACTGTGTTCAGTCAGTCAGAAGCTGGAAGATACTAAATGACTTTGTCTTCCCTGGCTCCACCCTCACCTGAGATGGTATCTTCCAGCTTCTGGTTGACTGAACACACCTGATGCAGGGCAGGGATAGCTGGAAAGCAAGCAGGCAAGGGGGGCTTAAGGACTGAGTTTCTCTTTATTATAGACATAGATAACAAGCAAACACACGTACATATTTATTTGAATTGAATCACAGTTTTTGTAGTCATATAATCACACAGGCTGAATTGTGTAATTCTTACTCAAACACAGTTATCACTAGAGCGTTACACACCAGCATGCTTATTTGTGTTTGTAGATATTACTATGCTGTTTCTTGCATCTGAGCCTGAACACAAATAATCTTCTATGAAATCATGTGACACAGCTGCAGGACTGACGCGTGTTGCAGGAAGCATTCATACTACCAAAACTGGAAATGCTGGAAATAATTTAAGTAAAAAAGGTTGCCAAAAGGTTTCTATGCTTAGCCTAAAATAGATAGGTGTCTTTGTGGAATACTTGTACTTCTGTCCTTTAAGTACATTTTAGAGCATGTATTTACTACTTAAAAATGAGTAAAGAATTTGAAGTGGTATTTGTATTTGTAGTAATATATATAGATATGTTTTTATTTTCTATTATTATTAATGAGTTTATGCACTTCTAACACTTCTGGCTGTTTTTTTATCAGGCACCTTTGCAGATATTTTCCCACACTGTAGTGCAACAAATAAAGATATACATATGATTTTCCTGTAGTTTGTGATCAGGTCATTTATTTCATGTTATTATTTTAAAATGAATATAAGTAAGGATTTCTTAGAATTAAAGATAAATCATCTTAATCTCATCGTCATAATAACATTTAGCTCTTCTATATGTTGTTCAAACCTGTGGGTGTATTTACCTTTGTGATGACTTCAGAGTAGACTATTTGTGCTGTCTGCTCTCATAAAGCTGATACTAAACCTTGCTGAAATAGAAACCAATTTGCTAGGTGTTACTCTGCATTCAGCAGGGGAGCTGTTGTAAGACAGAAATAACACTACTTACTTTACTTTGTCATGATAGCCTAGCTAAATGAGACAACTGATTCTTTCATCACAACTGGACTATCTACTGTATTTTGAACCAGCTCCATATGGGAGAGAGAACTTTGACTCAAGCAAGATATTGTTACAGTCGTTCTTCAAATGAGTAGAATCTTGAGATGTAACCTACATATGGGCACCAGACTATTGACTTGAACACTGAAGACAGATTTGAGTACACTTTAAGATGTTTTTTTCTGTTGAGTCAACCTGATAAATATACATTTTTATATGTCATCTTTTCAATTTTGATTCTGAGATCAGTTAGTGTAAAAGGTACACATAGTACGCATTAAATTCCTGTGTACATGGATGAGAATGTACAGTTTGGACTGCATATGTGTCTTCTGTGTTTCCTCTGTAGATGAAGCCCAACACCACAGATTTAAGTCATTTTACAGTGGATGAGTGGGAACTCCCCAAAGAAGAGTTCACCCTGGAGGAGGAGCTGGGCAGCGGCTACTTTGCTGATGTTTACCGAGGCCGGTGGAAAAACCATATTAATGTCGCCATCAAGATCATCAAAAGTGGTATTTCATCGTCTCTGTTTCATCATCTCTGATCTAATGAAGACTAACTTCATAGATAGGATTCTGATAATGAGGAGTTGTTTGGTGCTAAACTCCACATTACATTTGAACTCAGAGAGATCAGTATGGCACAAAGGAAACATCCATTTCAGCTCAACTGACATACAGTCATTTTCTTCTAGTGATCTGTTCAGAGCACTGGATTTAATATAGCAGCAGACAATTTTGTCAAGTAACAAAAGAAAAAAATGTGCTTTACTCAAACTGTTTCACAGGTATTGCTGAAACAATTCATTGGTTCGTAGACAGAAAATTAACAACCGTGTCTCCTTGTTTCTACACAACCAAACTGTATTCATAAATAAGTTTTTTTAGTAAAGTGGATTGCAGTTTTTATTAACATAATGAGGATATGTTGACAATTAACATACATGACAAGTCAGAAAACATTCTTGCCTAAAGCAAACCACTAACAGGACTCTAGAGTTGAACTGGGGTCTGTGTTTTGTCATTCCTGTAATTCTATTCCCACCTTCCGCTCCAACCACTTCCTCAATGTAAAACATAATGAGCATTTTTCTCGATTTTTGACCTGTTACAGACTGATGAATTTATTGAACAAAATGCTACTAAAACTAGATCATGAGTGTAATATGCATTACCAACAACACGTTTGACAACATCTGACTGAAACTGGGTGTGACTTAACTGGTAAAGAAAGAATGACAGTGTAAAGAGTTTTTGTGAATACCTATCATGGTAATCCCCACTAATACATCTCAGATGCTGTCATACATATCTGTCAATGCAGGTACAATAGCATGTGTGGAATTTCAGGCATGCACAAATGGACTGCTCATCATGCATGAAACTTTTAAAGTATGTGCTAGTCCTAAGTGTGTTGTATAAATGATCACAATACAGTATAATGTGTTACTGAATCAACTATGGGTAACAAACACATGAGAAAAGTCAAATGAATGCGGAGTGTGGGAGAAGTCAGGTGACCCATTTTAAAAGCATTTGAAGGATGAAGTTTGTCAAGTAGCCCACCTTCATCCAATGACTCATTGTACACTAATCATACTCTAAACAGTATCCTTATGTATCTTGTGATTCTAAATGCTCTAATATTGTAAAGTATGTATCACAATTGTATAGTTTCATAATGTAAGTCAATTTTCAGTTAAACTCAGTCTATTTATATAGCGCCAAATAAGATCAAAAGGTCTTTACACAGTAAAAACCTTTCAGAACAGTAAAAAAGAGAGAAAGATCCAACAAATCCCCCTTGAGCAGCACTAGACAACAGTGGAGAGTAAAAACTCCCTTTAACAGAAGAAAACTCCAGGAGAATCAGGCTCAGGGTGGGCGGTCATCTGCCTCGACCGGTTGGGATGAGTGGACAGTGGAGAGAGAGAAGAGAAACAACAAGCAACAGACATAACACTGAGCAGGTCGGTAGGGCTAGTAACTGCACATTGGAAACAGACAGCTCAGAGGCTGGTGATACCTGCAGAAAGGTCAATATAAATGACATCTGCAAGGACAGGAGAGGAGCTCAGCATATCAAGGGATGTTCTCTAGCAGTCAGAAGTCTGTGGCAAAAAAAACTAAGAGATGGTTCAGAGTCACCTGAACCAACTCTAACTATAAGCTTTATCAAAAAGAAAAGTTTTAAGTCTAGTCTTAAAGGTAGAGAGGGTGTCTGCCTCCTGAACCTGGTTTGGGAGCTGGTTCCACAGGAGAGGAGCTCGATAGCTAAAGGCTCTTCCTCCCAGTCTACATTTGGAAACTCTCATTGTTGGCAGTCTCTGATCTGATCCCAGTCAGTCATGTTAGTACATTACTGACAGCAGATCAGTCAGGTCACTGTGCTCTCTCTCCAGCTGTTCTGTGCACAGCTGTCAGCTACTGTTTCTCCCCCATACAGTGCACCACATAACTCATACCCTAAACAGTGGAAAACTGGAAGACAAAATCTTCCCTTCATGATCAGATGAAATTAAATGTCTTTCTTTTCTTTTAAAATTTATCAATAGAAGCAAGTTATGGGTAAGTTGTGTGGTGCAGCTGCTATAATATAATTTGTGTTGATCACACCATCAACAATCTTGTTCTATGTACTATATATATTTCAACCAACTGGGTGGTTCCATGAACGCAGTCAGGCTGCTTACTTGCACACTGTCTAATTTCCAATTAGCATGCTTTAATTAAAAAAAACTGATACAGCACCAACACTACAGTTGCAAAACCACACAGTCTTTAATGTGAAGCCACAACCTAATGTTTGCTAAACACAGAAAATCCCATCTTCCTCTGTTATTTTTTCAACTTTGACTCACATCATATTTGCAAACACTTTGTTTTTCTTTCTTGCTATGAGTCATTTTTAAATGTGTCTTTTTGTTTAATGGTCAAAGATTTCATTGTGGCTTCCTTAGCTTCTTTCTCTTGTTTGTCTCTGTTTTTGTTTCCATTCTTCCTCTTTTGCCTCTGTTCCTCTTTTTCATCTTGCCTTTTTGTTTTCTTCCTTTCAATTCTCTCTCTGTGTCACTCTTTCTCTAGACTCAGAGTTGAACCACCGCGAGTTTCATAGGGAAGTTCAGATCCTGAAGAGTCTCCGTCATCGCCATCTAATCTGTCTGTTTGCTGTCTGCACGGCCTCAGCACCTTACTACATCATCACTGAGCTGATGGAGAAAGGCAGTCTGCTCCATTTCCTCAGAGGTATACTTCAGTGTTCCTTTCTCCTGTCATATGTGAAACCCAGTCAGAGTTTTAAATCGCACACTTCTTTTTTAAACATTAAGGTATTCCTGACTGCCTTAATCAGTCAGATTCATTAATGTCACCTGCTCATGAGGGGCTACATGTCCATGAAGCCCCCTAAAATGACCACAGGCATAAGGCTGCCTGTTCTGTTTTATACTGTTTCATACACAAAAATGTTGTTAAAAGAAGAATTTCACAAGCAGAGCTGCAAGTCTGCTATCAGAAATCAGTAAACTAAAGACAATAACCTTAACAGAGTCAGTCAGTTTCAAGAGAAGACCCAAAACAATAAGAAATATTAATAGTACATCTGTCAGAGACATATGATCAGATCATTGCTGAAAAATGACAGAAATAAAAGCAGCGGCTCAGGCTGCATGAAGTTAGATGCTAAAAACATACTTCTAAAGCACAACTGTCCTACATGTGGCCCATTGTCATGCTGAAAAAGCGCCTGACAGCCCAGACATGGAGGGAGAAGAACATCTTCTCTTTCAGGATTTTCCAGTACATCTCTGAATTCATGACGTCGTAGATGAAGTACAGTTCCCCACACCTTCAGCTGCCTTCATACATGGGAAATATATTAAGTTTACATGGCGCTGCACTAAGCACATCTCGTCTTTCTCCTCCCGTGTAATGTCGTACATTTTGGATGGTATCAGATTGGTCCAAAAAGAAGCATTGGTCTCATCAGGCCAGAGTATGCATTCCCAACTCTTCCTTGTGCCAATATGGGACTTGGCAAAGGCTAAATGAGTCCTGCATGGATAATCACCATGCCTCCCACCTCCATGCAGTGTGCATGTTACTATGTAAGATGAAACATTCACTCTAGTTTGGCCTCCCACAGGTTTGGCCAGCTCTAAATGAGTTACACCACAGTTCTTCTGTATAAGTTGCTAATTATGAAGTGAAAGCTTATGTTGACGACCTGAACATCTCAAGGAGCTTTTCTTTTTTTTTCATACTTTTTGCAACTAGACTTATCTGCTGATCAGTTCCTTCATCACATTGTCAACTTTGAGTCAAAGTGAACTGATTATTTTTTGGCCAAAGGTCAAGGTTGTACTGACCTCACCTTCATCCTATTCTTGTGAACTGATGTGTCAGGTGTGTTGAGGCAATCTCTTCATATTTGACACAACTGTCCACTTCGAGAGTGAACTGTTTAGATTTTGGTGTCCAATGGTCACCTCATGTTCATCCAATTCTTGTTTTTCCAATTGTCATCAATGCAATATCTCAGGGTTAGGAAGGCAAGCCAATCAGAGACGGTGATATTGGTGACAGAAGGACCGCTACTGCCAACACTTGTAAAGAATTGTGTTTCAATTGTATCAGAGGCAGAAGTTAGTCTCCAGGTTAAAGTGATTACTGAGAGAATTTCATTACATCTGACCCATTTGTCCACCTGGACTCATGGAGTCATTAACTAACTGGAATATGAGTATGGACAAACATGCATGTAAACAGCAACTTGACTGGTTGGCAGAGGCATACAACCACAAGGCAGTAATTATAGTTATCATTATGATAAGAAAATGACATTTTCCAGTTTAAAGGCAGCTGCTTGTTGATTGTGGCTCTTCTAGGCCTCTTTTTTCATATTAGTAATGTGGATGCAAAACTAACACCATGCTACTTCCTGTATTTTGGCAATTTCAGCTAAATAATGTCAGCATGACTAAAAAGTTCACTTTTTGGATGAAAAATTAGAAAAGTTGAAGAATATTAGGTACAGTAGGTGGTAAACCTGGAATTAGTAAAAGTGGTGTTACTGTATACACATATCTATATACACTCACTGGCTACTGCTGTTGGAGTCTAACTGCAGTGGATTATATCATTTATTTTATATATAGTCATGTTCAAACTTTATTGCCCCCTCTTTTAATTGTGTGTTTTTTTATGTAAAAACATAATAAAAATCATCCGATTGTAGTAGTCTTAATATTAGTCAAATACAACCTCAGATGAACAACAACATATAACTTTTTCACTGTACTGTTATTTATCTAAAAAAATGAAGCCAAAAAGAAAAAAAAGCTAAGTACCCCCTTACTGTTTCCATGGAATTTAAAAGGGTAAGTTACAGTCAGGTGCTGCTAATAATCAGTCCTTAGTTAATTGATCATCAGCAGGTTTGCAGACCTCTGTAAAAGCAAAAGCTTTGGCAGTTTGCTGGTCTGGAGCATTCAGGTGTGTGTTAACACAATGCCAAGACGGAAAGCCATAAGCTTGGTCTTAGAGAAGCAACTGTTGCAGCCCATCAATCTGGAAAGGCATATAAAACCATCTCCAAACAATCTGGAGTTCTATTAACAAGTGAAAACCTTCAAAACAGTTGCCAATCTTCCCAGGAGTGGACGTTCCTGCACAGTCACCCAAAGGTCAGACAGTGCAGTGCTCAGAGAAATAAAGAGCTACATCTGAGACCCTACAGGCCAAACAAAGCATGTTAAATGTTAAAGTGACAGCACAAGACTAAACAAGTATGATTTGTTTGGAAGGGTTGCCAGGAGAAGCCTCTTCTGCCTAAAAAGAACATGACATCATGGCTGAGGTTCACAAAACTGCATCTGAACAAATCCCAAAACCTCTGGAACAATGTCCTATGGGCAGAAGAGACGAAAGTGGAGCTGTTAGAATCACCTCTAACATTAAAATCACCTGTTAATATAACACACTCCAGTAGAACTCCGTCACCCACTATGACCTCAATAAAAAACATTTCTGTCCGAGAAATTATAACCTCGTAAAAGTGAGATAGATTATTAACAGTCTGACTCTCCGTGCTTATTACTTCCTCCTGTGTTGTGTTTTTTTTATGGCTCAGGTCCAGAGGGGCAACGTCAAGACATCACAGCCCTCATTGACATGGGTGCCCAGGTGGCTGATGGGATGTCATACCTGGAGGAACAGAACAGCATTCACAGAGATTTAGCGGCTCGAAATGTCCTAGTGGGAGAACACTACATCTGTAAGGTGGCTGACTTCGGACTGGCCAGAGTGATCAAGGTGAAGGGAGTTAGAGAGCAAGTTTTTGTGTGTCTGTTGAAAATAAGAATACAGTTTTTAAAACACAGATTTTTCAAACAGGAGCCGTTCTACATCACAGAAGATAAAAAGATTCCCTACAAATGGAGTGCTCCCGAGGCCATCAGCCATGGAAGGTTCTCCAACAAGTCAGACATCTGGTCTTTTGGTATATTGCTCTACGAGATTATCACCTATGGAGGTGTTCCTTACCCAGGTTGGTGGAAAGACATTTTTATGAAAATGTAGCACTTTTAGTAAATTATATATGGCCATAATAACAAAATTACCAAGTTGAAGTCCATGTGGTGTCATTGAGAGTCAAAAGTTTCAACAGTTCTACACAGTGCTCTTTCGGTGTTATGAATCCATTCATCCTCATGTCCTCAGATGGTGTAAAATCTGTTAGGATCTTTATTTATCCACTGATAAATCTTTTCATCACTTTCTCACTACTTTGTCTGCAGGTTAACCATTTTATGTTTGTCTTAAAATAATAATGGTCATACACCAGAGTGTATATGTCGAATCCTTGTTGTAAACACCCTTCTTGTTCCTTCTGGCCCATTGAAAGATCGCTTCCCTAGCTTCTATTGCAGCTAATAATTGTTCTAGGAAATGATGTCAACTCAAGTCTGTTGAAGCCTCACTTAAGCTTTGGGTGATCTTGTAAAGACATTTTTGCACAGAACAAATATTGTGGATGTTGCTCCAAGTCTTGTACATTGGACGTGCTATAGAAAAAAAGCTTTTAATGTCAAAAATTAAGAGGAAGAATGATTGCAGCAAAAATGTTTCATTTACAGTACATACTGTAGGTGTAATGTAATGTGACTATTATCAGAGAGAGAAACAATTCTTAAACTTGTTAATGATTATAAGTCATTTATTCCTGTTGCATCTTTTGTATTAGTCACAAAGAGTTTTTACAAGGTGATGAAATAGAGAAAACCATTTCCTATTTTGGCAGAGGTGTTCAGAGAACTGAAAGTCAACAGCTATTTATACATAGTATGGTAGATGTTTGCAGTTTAGTGTGATGTGTATGGCTCTTTACCACCATCAGAACTATATGTAGATATGCTGACGTACTGTATGTATTTGCAGGCTTTGTAGTGGAAGCTAATGTTAAACCTCACTTCACCTCCTTCCTCTCTGTACCTGCTTCCCTCCATCTCTCAGCCCTTAGCAACCAAGAGGTGTACCAGGAAGTTACCAGTGGATATAGAATGCCCATACCCGCCAAATGTCCTGACTTTCTCTACAAAATCATGCTGCAATGCTGGAGTGCCGAGCCAGACGACAGGCCCGACTTCAAGTCCCTCAAGGTTAAACTGGACAGCAGCTACGAGTTGGAGTGACCATCCACCTGACTGGCTCGGTGTATGCTCAGCCTCAGTCCTCCACAGATAGCCTTTTTCAACCAACACAAACTTGGTGCCAGTTCTTGCCTGGTGCTAGTGCTGGTTCAGAGTTGGTTCAAATTACAAACCATCTAAGAACTGGTTTGGTTTCCCACAGCCTTAAGAGCCACCACAGAGCCACATCTTTACGTCACTATACATGTGACACAATGCTAACAACAAGCACTACGATGCTTCTGTTTGGGCCTACACTAGCATCCAAAAACTGCTGATTTGATACGTTTTATTTGTTTAATGTGAACATAGAATGTTAATGTTAGCCTTTGTTATCTTGACCATTTAGCTAGCTAATTAGCATCAACTATGTTTCATCAATCACAATACAGTTTAACAAATGCTACTCTGATTTTTATTTTTACAGCAACATTATAATTATATTGTTCTTGTTGGGACTCTAAGATTGTCCGTAGGTGTGACTGTGAGTGTGCATGGTTGTTTGTCTCTATGTGTCAGCCCTGCGATGGATTGGCGACCTGTCCAGGGTGTACCCCGCCTCTCGCCCGATGACAGCTGGGATAGGCTCCAGCACCCCCCGTGACCCTCACGAGGACAAGCGGTTAAGAAAATGGATGGATGGATGTTCTTGTTGGTCATGATAATCCAGCCCCTGATGCAAGCGGTTCTTGGTTCTAAACCAGCAAAGTTCCAGAGTGACACCAACCACCTAAGAGATGGTTCTTTATCAAATTGCTAAGTACAGGTTCAAAATGAAGCACTGACTATGAACCAGCCCTGGAACTGGCTTTGTGGAAAAGGGGTAAGAGAAGGGATTGTGAATCACTGAGAACTCTTCCATCCATCCATTTTCCTAACTGCTATCCCAGCTGTCATCAGGCAAGAGGCAGGGTACACCCTGGACAGGGACACACAATTTAGCGTCAGCAATTAACCTAACATGCACGTATTTGGATGGTGGGAGGAAGCCAGAGCACCCGGAGAGAACCCACGCAGACACGGGGAGAACATGCAAACTCCACACAGAAAGGCACCTGGCCGACCCGTGGACTCAAACCCGGGTCCTTCTAGCTGTGAGGCGACAGTGCTAACCACTACACCACCGTGAGAACTCTTAAAAAACACAAATTGTACAGGTGTTTGTATAAAATGACTGAATTGTAGCTTGCAAACCTGCAAAGCCTGATGTGTTTTATTCAGTCCACTAGGGCTGCAACTAATCATTTATATTATGTCTTCATGTAATAATCTATATTCTTCAGCTGAAATTATTATAAAATTATAGCATTTTTTATTGATTAAGTATTGCAGGCATTTTATAAAGGTTAAATGTAAAATATCCAGTAAGAAAATTTGTGATAAGATTATCTTAGACCTGTTTGTAAGACAAAAAAAGGTATTTAAATATGACTCCTAGAATCTGGTATATTTTCTGGCATGGTAGATTGATAAAGAAGTGCCCTCAGCCTTAGACAGGGAGGAACTAGAATATTTATAACTAAATATAACCAAATCAAAAGCAGAGCACAAAAAAGACACACACACCAATGAATGATATCAACATCAAACATGTTTGTTCAGTGTGCAACACTCCTTCAGTTTCACAGTTCAGTCCTATAAAGCCAGGTATTCTCTGAGGAGCTTAGTTCCTCAATTTGCATTTTCACTAAACTTTAATTTGTTTGCACAGTTCTGGTAAATGTCACACTGCATTGAAATAGTCAACTTATCTGGTAGAATCGAAATCTAAATTATATCTTAATTTCGTTCTGGGCACTGGTCTGGGGGTAGTTCTTTTAAAAGGTTGAGGAACTAGATAGGCAAGGCCTTCAGTGCTAAATGTCGTTCATTGGTGACATGCCACACCACATTTTACACGTGCAACATTCTCGGCCGGACAAGTTGGGGTTGTCAAAAAATGACCTAAATGATTAATCAAATTTTAAAATAGATTTGCTATCAGTTAATAATTCAGTTGTTCCAGAAGACACTCACATGAGATATGAGTTTATGTTACGAGTTCTCTCCTACAGCATCATTGGGATCTCTCTAAGGTTTCATTTGGAATTGTTGAAACATCATGTGAAAATCAACTACAGAGAAATTACAGAGATTACAGTGTAATCCAACATATTTCTTGGATTTTACATCTGAAAAATGTAGGCAGATTATTTCCAGGGACAGACCTGGTGGATCACACAGTCAGCAGGGAACCATGAAAAGTCAGTTGACTGACCGTGTAGGTCAGGGTGAATTTGAATATATGCTTTATCTTTCATTTTGCCATCTTCTCTTCTACATACCAAAGTTCTTTCTTGACCTTGGAAAAATCAGTGTGCCAGAGCTCAATGTCTGATCACAAGACTAAGACCATTGATGGGTTTGGACAGACTTTAAAGTTCAACCTTTAAGCAGACATGGAATTCTTTAAAGAGCTGAGACAAACTTGAAATGTATTTATGTTTCCATAACAACTAGGCAGAAAATCATGATCATGCAATATGATCAAAAGCTTCAGAACAATTACATGGGTCTTGACACTGTTTGGCAAACAGCCCTTCTCTGAAAAATGTCATAGACGACATATTATCATAACCCAATAAACCAACAGCAGCATCATGCCTAAAAGAAAGAAGTCCAATCAAATCAAATCTATTTCTAGCACTTCAAACACAAACTACATCTTGTTGACCAAAGGACTTCACATACAAATAAATTAACAAAATAAAAAGTAAATTAATTAAAAGTAAAACAAAAGTGAATAAGATTGATCACAAGGAATTAAAACAAAATAAAACACTGAAGATATTAAACCATGATTAAAAGGAAGTATCTGACTAAGCAGTGATTTAAAAGCTGTCACGTCCGGGGCTGCTCTGCTTCAGGGTTAAACTATTCAATAATTTTGGGGCTGACACAGCAAAAGCAAGATCACCCCGCCCACACTGAACCAATTTGTTTTGATTAACTTAAAAAGTGTCTTCAGTGTTTGCTTTTGTCCAGCAGGGGGCAGCATAGTAGCAGTATCTGACCTTCCTCCTTAGTCACAGTTCACTTGCTTTCCACTAGTACATAGATTCAATATTTCAGCAGTTTGCTCTCTCTCCAGTCTTCTTTTAGATGCAAGTGTCTGGAAATGCTCCATCAAGCAGCAAATCTGATGAGCGATCACATGAAGCACGTAAAAAACACCATCTCATCCTGGACTATTCATAGTCTGTTTCTGTTTACATCATCAATCATGAAAAGTGTTTCTTTTTCAATTTCTCCTCACTGTTGTTGATTTGTCTTGCTGATTACATGTCTGGTAAGACCTTGTCAAAGTCACATTTATTTAACTGCAACTACGACAGCATTAGAACAGCTTGTACTGCTGTTCAAGTTATCATCTTATCAGTAACTCAGTGTTAAGTTTAACTCTCATATTACTTTTAAACTGTGACTAACTCCATAAGTACAGTCTGGTTTTACAGCAGTCTTTGTTGTCACTTACAACAGCAATGATATAAGTCTTTGTATAATTTCATGTATTTTCTTTTAAAGACACTGTCAAAATATATGCAAATTTGTGCATCTTAAGGCAAATTACCAGCTGTAACTCTACTCTTATCAGTGTGAGTGTGTTTCCCTGAGGTCTGTGGTGTTACTGTGTGCTACTGGGTTTAATAGCTTGGTTTTCTCTCTAACATGGTGATACACCTCTGCCAACCAGTCAAGTTACAGTTTACATTCATGTCTGTCAAGACTCATATTCTAACAAGTTAATGCATGAATCCAAGTGGATCTTTGAACCAGGCATAATGAAATTCCTTCCAGGTGTTTCAGAGATATAGTGTTGAGGAGAAAAGGACAGACATGAGCTGTGACAGTGAGCTTGACCTTTGACCACCAAAATCAGTTGATTCACAAGAATTAGACAGATGAACAGACAATGACAATGAATTATGTGGGACAACCTTTATATGTTTTCTATTAACATAATGACCATGTTCACAGTTAACGGAACTGATGCGCTGATATTTAACATATCAATTAAATGTACACAGGCAACATCCAGTTTTCTTTTCTGCAAATATTCCAAAAATATCTAATCTTGCAGTTCAACATCTAGACTCCAACGTTATTAGAGTTTTTTATAGTTGGGTTGAGGCACTCACTGCACTGGGTTAAGTAAAGGGGAAGGTTATGGCCTGACCTTAATCAAAGTGTTTTTCTGGCAAAAACTCAACCTGACACTGGATTTTGGATTAAAACTCAGGTTTGTCAGTCCTGCACATTACACACCCTCCATCTACCCCAACCATCTTCTTGCAACTCACTTTGCAAAATACATTAAATCACAACATAATTATAGGATTACGTTTGCTATAAAAATGTAATTAGCAATTGTAGTTTAGTTGCAAAGGAATGTAATTTCCAGGGGACAGGGTAAGATAAAAAATCACTGGTCTATATGATTTTGGCATCCACACTGTCTTTTAGCTGCTTTAGGTTTCTAACAATAGGCTATCTGCTTTTTAGCTGCTAAATGCTCCACCGTGTTCACCAGCTGTGTTTGCAGGTAGTGGACAGTGACTTTTTAGAGCCTTTTCTCTGAAAATGACCCTATGAGTTGTGGTTTCTGACACTGAACACTGAGCTGAAAGTGAAACTATAACTACTCTTTACTCTGACCAGCAAGACAAATAGTATATAACCATTGGAGACCATATATTACAGCATCGTCATATACAACAGCACATGTAGCATGCAAACCTAGTTTCTCTTGTGTTGTTTTTAAACCAGTGGAGATTAAATTAAAGTTGCCAAGAATAGTTCCCACACACACAACGCATGCCATGAACGTGTGAGCGCTGACTGTGAAAACAGCCAAAATGGTGTTTTAATATCCTCCAGCAGATCTGGTATTCCTGGCCTCAGGCAGCTGCCATGAACTCAGTCACCCCAGAGTTGCTGGCTGGCACCACAGTCATTCTAAACAAACACACACACACTGATTCATACACACATAATATGATAATGAGCCCACAAATAATAATGATCACAGATGATGTGAATAATGTTTACACTGGGATAGTGTAAAGTAGTCAGATCTTCAATGTAGGTCTTTGTTTAAATAGTACAAAGAATTTGGAATTGAAAACCAGCAACATGTTTCAAAAAAGTTGAGATAAGTTGAGCATGTTTACCACTATGTTCCATCACCTCTTCTTGGTGATAATATTCAACTTTATTTATATAGCACCAAATCACAACATAAGTCATATCAAGGCACTTTACAGTGTAAGGTTTAAGACCTTACACATTATATAAATATATACAGAATATTGTAGAAAACCCAACAGTCCCACTTGAGCAAGCACTAGGCAACATGGATAATATGGATTGTAGATGATGGAATTCCCAAATTGTTTGAATTTTTACATATAGTGTTGACACATGAACCTTACTTCATCCTTAAATCCTGTAAGTCAATCATCTCTGGGATGTTCTTTTTATACCCAGGTAACCTCATAAGTTGGACGATGCTACACAATGTGTTTTCTACTAAACAGCTTTTCCAGTCTTTTGTTGCCCTTGTCCCAACTTTTTTGAAATGTGTTGCTGTCATCAGATTCAAAATGAGCAGATATTTTTTTTACAGAACAATCCTATTCTGATATGTTGTCTTTGTAGTATTTTCAACAGGCTTAAATGATCTTCAAATCTGACTTATGGAGTAGAAATTGATCATTTAATAGTTTTTCCTCAAAACTCTTTGTTGTCTGACCATTTCTTAATAACGTTTGAGTTTACTATATTGGACTTTATATTAATTGGAAAAAAATTCCAC
>JAUMHL010000028.1:24752905-24767689 GCA_032362345.1 Sandelia bainsii | reverse complement strand
CAGCTGGGATAGGCTCCAGCACCCCCCGTGACCCTTACGAGGACAAGCGGTTAAGAAAATGGATGGATGGAAGTGGTAGAAAAAAAATTCAGAGGAGTTGGTAGAAAAAAAAATACCACCTCATCTGAATTTTTTTTTTCTACCACTTATTTCACCTAAATATTTGTTTCTACCACATGATCCCTAGGGGGCTCCGTACTATACTACAATGAATAATATTGAAAAAAACTAATAAGGTTGTAAATGGGACATCCTCCCGTCACCTAGCGTTGGTCGTTGGTCTGATTCCCCCAAGATGTGGATCGATGTGAGACTGCGGCATCAGGAGGAGGTGGGACTTCCTGCATCACTGCTCTCACTCACCTGGCGTTGCATCACCATCTCCCTGGCAACACAGGTGATCTGACCATTTGTCACCACACCTGGGACCCCCGCCCTGAGAGACGAAGAGAGAGATCGAGACATTGTCGCATCGAACAGAAAGGGTGTGTGTTTTATACTGTGAAGAACTGATTCATTTAGACAGAAACAGGCCTTAACTAAACCACCAGACAAACAAGACAGATTTCATGTGCGTACACTGTCTGGACGTTTTAGTGGACGAATACAACAGCTTAGCTTTATTCAACAAAACACTCTAAGTTGGGCTTGATTTGAGCTTTAACAACTCCAACATGAACAAAAGCAGCATCTGGTTAAGAAACTAACAGTTATGATCAGGATACAGTGAGTGTAACGGGGAATGAGTCAGCAGTGTGTATGTGTGTGAGTGTGCTTATGCTCACTTCTGCTGTGCCTCCTCAGTCAGTGGGGTCATCCCTGGCTGCTTCCCAAAGAAGAAACTGGACCACCAATGGCCAGAGTCCTGCTTGGGGAGTCCTGTGGAGGCACGTAATAAAGCCATAAGGAATATAGTTTATACAGAAAAAAACCACATCTACTGTCTATTTTCATGTCCATGTGGCATTTGGAATTGAATAGTTAAACACTTTTTCTTTAGTTCATGTTGATAAAGGCACAAACTGTGATACTAACTTCCATTACTCTCTCAAAACACTTACAGTACAGCTGTACTGTATGTGGGTTGGAAATGAGGCTGGATGCATCAGCCAGTCTAAGGGAGACGTGACTCAGGTTTCAGCTGCTAAGGCTATGTCAACACTGACATCACTAGAGGTCAGAGTGGAGATGCAGGTTAAAGAAAACCCCTAATCCTGAGGGGAAAGTGAATACACAAGTGAAAGCGACTTTCCTGCTAGATTAGAGTGAGCCAGATCAGACCAGAAGCAACCGGAGTTAGTCAGGTGTACTCCAGGCTGACTCAGCCACAGTGACTGTTTGGTCTGATGCAACAGCTGACTCAACCACTGTAATCCTGAGGTTAACGCATGTTGTAGATTAAGCAATATCACTAGTGCAATTTTGATCAGCTTTTTTACTATGAGTAAATAGCACGTCTGTCAGGCCACATCCCTCTCACTGATTCTCCTAGTGTGAAGTAGCAAGCTGAGAGGCTTTTCCACTTTACACAAGCTCATAATGCTACAGACAAACAGTGAGTGGCTGGAGTTTTCCTTTACAACACATTAAAAACATTAAAGCTACAAAATAAATCTGTATTTTCTTTAACACAGATACAAACACACACCTGGATGGTGGGGGATGACCTCTCCGCTGTACTCTGAACTGCCGCATGAGCTGCTGCTGGATGTAGAGCCGATGCGCCCTGCGGGAGGAGAGGGAAAGAGAAATGTAACATGTGGAGAAGACCAAAGATTCTCTACTAATTTAAATCCATTATGTGCTTATATAACCAGAGCCTGAGGGACAACTCTGTAGCTGTAATGCACACTTTGATTTGATTTACTGAGACAGATCACAAAGCTGTTTGGCACATAAACAGAACACATAAATACATCCTGCTACTTTAATGATGACATAGGCCCCAAATATCTCTGAGTTGAAGGTAAGTTGTATGTAAGAACAAAAAAAGAAGACAGGAAGGGTGTTGTCTGTATAAACTTTCCCCTCATAGTCTGACCTGACATGACCTGTTTCACTTTCAGCTACCACTAATGTGGATTTTAATATATTTTATAATTAATCTAATCAAATTAGTCTCAGTCCCAAATTCTTTCATCCTGAGCATATCCCACCCTATTGTTTATTTTACTCAGGGAGCCCAAAAGAAAAGGCAGTTTTAATTCATTCTATCCACCCTGCTGCTTTATCTAGTGAAGTGTACCGTTAATCCAGTGGCAGGACAATAGTAAGTCAGCAGCTAGTAAGAAGGCTTGGTGTGGTCCTGTGCATTGGTGTGATAAGGGACTAAAAGAAGACAGTGAGAAGCTCACTTCTGTAGTAGTCAGTGGTTGCCACAAGAGAACCGCCTGCTGGAATAGCTGCCATTTTTCTGTAGTTGGTTGCGGTACACTGTGCTTGACGGAAACCTGAAGAAGAAAAGAAGTAGAAGCAAAACCAAGCTGAGTTACATTACTCACAAATATTCCTCTCCAAACACATTTCCATACATGGGTCCAAACCAGAAATCATCAGGATTTCATTCCATGAGCTACAACTGAAGATTCATTTAAATTAAACTCTTAAGACTCATAGATACATTTTGCATTACATACATTTTCATGTGCTTTCTCAATTCATTGATTATAATCATTTAATGTATTAAAACATCCAAATATGTAATATGCCTGTATACAGGAATCTAGTTCATCGTTTATAGCTGGAAAAACTACTGCTTTTCACCTAAACTGATTTCATAGCTCTACCAAAATAAACTGAAACAAAAACTGTGTGTCTATGTACGCATACACCTATTTTTCCTTGTTTTCATATGCTGCATTGTGACAGTGTTTGATTGATATCAAGGTTATTCAGCTGACAATCAGAGAAACTTATGTGTTATTGCTTAAAAACAATTCACTGGTTACAAAGTCTATTGATTCATTATCCTTCATTTAACTAACTGATTATTTGACTGAGTATTCAGCTCCAATTTATGGATTTTTTTTTTTATTCATAAATCTAATGAAAAATTGAGCATTATGTGCAGGGCTGACATGACTGTGTCCGCAGTCAATTAATTTGTCAGATTACTTTACATTTTGTCTTGTTGCATGGACAAAATAGGACATCTGAAGGACACCTTAGACTTATTTGACAAACAAAAATAAAAAATGAATAATCAGTTTCAGCCTTAACAACACATTCATTTGCAGAAAAAAAAAAACAGACAAATGTGTGTAAACTGCTGAGTGATTACCAGAATTGTTGGTGATTAGCTGTTGGACTAATTGATCAACCAACAGTTTCAGCACCAACTATGATTGTGACAAAAACATCCCTGACTCCAGCTGTTAAAGCACTGCAGATACAAACTAAGTCGAGATTCCAATCACAGCACAAAAGATTCTAATAAACTCCACGTCTCACAGTCAAAACTCATCATCTATAAACTAATGAATGCATCTTTTTGTTGTCAGCAGATTGTAACGTCCAGCACGTCCACTCAGTGACGTCAGCGTGTTTTGCAGGGGTCTTGTTTACATGAGATCACTGCACCAAACCGACATTTTGACGTTTTTCCTCTTTCATGACAAAGAACACACTAAAAACAGAGTTAAATAAGATGAGTATAACGTAAACAGTGAGTGTCTTAAAGGAGGGTGGATGAAAACATCTGGTTTCTCTCTCCAATGCCGGAGACATTTTATCTCTAATAAAGACAAAACATCACCGAATTGTCTTTTGACAGTAAAGTCATGTCTTGTCGTTTATGTGTCCGCTGGATTTTCTATGAACACAACTTGCAAAGACTCCACACAAAACATTTATTATTCAGTGTTTTCAACAAAACAAAGACGCCCATTGAGCTCTGCAAGAGCTGCCATTATCGCAGGCTAGCTAGCTAGCATGGTTAGCTCGCCCCATCAACAGGAGCCCACCACCAAAAAGCCCCCCTGCGGTAACTACCACCATTTTGTAAGCCCCACGCTAACGGGAAAGCCTCACCTTTTAGTGACTCAGACGTGCTTGGTTTTTAGTAGCACCCAATTCAACTCAGTCGGCGGGGCTGGGGGTAGTACACGCTAGGCGCCGGGGCCCATTTGAAAATAAGTTTTGGGTAAATGTAACCCTCCAAAGTCCGAACGGATTTCGACGCTGCTTCTTTCTGCCTCGACGCCCGGTTGGCGCTTTTATAGACAGGGCGATGACGTAGCCACGAGTCGGGGGCGGGATCAAAAACAACAGCTCAGCAAACTGCTGATATGTGGGTTAATTTATACAACAAGTTCACCCAGATTTTAGAAAGATCTTGTCATAGATTTTACTTTATCTGAAATACATAAAGACTATCAGTGAAGAAATGTGTGCTGTATTTTATCTTTGTATCAAAAAAGTAGCAGGGAGGTACTCTGATTATGTTTTTATTATTTGTATTGATGTAGTCTGTTGTTTTTACTATACTCTAAACTTATTCTGATGTTTTAGATTTTTGATGCCATTTTTAATCTGCTGTGCCACTTGAAACTCCCCCTCAGTGGATCATGAAAGTGTTACCAGTACCTTACAAAGTCGACCTTAACCAGAGGCTATGATCAGACAGTTTGTGCAAATGTGATGTTTGGTGCCGCCTTCATTTCTTCATCCAGCAGTTCTTGCGCATGTGCAGATAACTGAACAAGAATAAAACATATGATTATTGGGATAAAATATATGGTATTTTACTATGAGAGGCAGTATTAGCAAACACACTGTTATTTCATTCAGGCATAAGACAAATGTGGAACATGCACAGTTTCTGGCCTCTACACTGAAGCTGAAGATGAAGATGAAGATGTATTTCACTATAAACAACAAGTGAACATGTTTTTACTGAAGTCGTGGTTTACAGTACCAGCTAGCTGTTTGATGCAGCCTCTAAATGGCCGTCAGAGGCTGCGAGTCACGTTGCTCAGGAAAATGAGAGGAGTGAAGGGAATGGGGTTTAATCATGTGTTAGCACCAGTGTTAAACTATTGTAATCATGTACATTGTCTCTGAAACCCTTAATGAAACCATGATCTTACAAGACTGACTGCATAATTTCACATTAAAACAGACATTTAATTCATGGCTTCTGTTGTAGCTCTGACTGTCAGTCTGTTCTCCTCGCTGCTACACCTGTGACTTTCACAAGTAATACTATTATTATTCATATATTCAACTTTTCTGCTCATGTCAACTCATCTTTTTTTTTTCAAAACTGTTAACTGTTACTTTTAAAAACACAGGTGACTAATAAGGAGCTGGAGCATCAGAATGTCTCATTGACTTTAATAGGAAAACTAATTTAAGATATCTGCAATTCAGTTCTCACTATGAATAATGTGAATTCCAAATACTAGTCATAATTAAGATATCTATAATTGGGCACGTTTAAAAGATATCTTAATTATCTTTTTGGACGTCTCAAACTAAGATATTACTAGTCAAAATTCAGTTGTAGAAAAGAGTTTTGACTATATAGTCAAAAATACATGGCAGATATCTGTAATGTGAATTCTGTCTATCTAATAAATGCTAAAGAATATCTAAAAGGAATTATAACTAGTACAAATTATATTTAAGATATCTTTAATTAGACGTTTGACTAGTCATAATGTCATTAAAGATATCTGGAACAAACTGAACTGTAGATGTCTAAAATTAGTTTTCCTGTTAAAATCAATTAGCCATTGTGACTAATCAAAATGTAATTACTCTTAATCTTAATCTTAAATTACAGTTTTGACTAGTCAGAAATACAATGTAGATATCTTAAATGTGTTCAATCTTCTTGCCATACTAACCTCAGACACTGACCACTGTATACAAAGCCCCCTCTTGTGGTGGAATGTATGAACTGCAGCAGTGTAATCACTCCAATTTAAGAAATAAAATATGTAAGTATGTATGTATATGTATGTATGTATAAGAATGTTTTTAATTCTTAAAAGGTATACATACAATTGTTGTAAAGTGAGGATGCTATAAAAATAACTCCCCTACGTAAATTATTATTTTAATAATTATAGGCTATTTTACTGAATTGATTTTGACTTCCTTTAAACGCGTTGTCTGTCCAGTCCTGTATAAATGTAACTTTAAATGACATACGCACTTCAATGCGACAGCTGCGTGTCTATGACGCTAGGAGAAACCTTAAGTTATTGCTCTCTGCAGGATAGTAACTATCGCGAGATTTCAAGGAAGCACAGCATTCGCTTTTTCTTTTTTTTTAAATTCAAAACAATTCATCATTTAATTCATCCAAACGTTAGTTAACTAATATAAGATGCGGCTGAATGTCTGAACTAAATAGCCACAACTGAAAATCCTCCATGATCGAATTATTAGACTTTGAATAGTTAATGTTTGCTAATGGTTAAACTTAAACAATACATAAATTAATATATGCATAACTAAAATAATAAATAGGTGAATAAATTGTATTTTATTTTTTCATCAGTATGTTTCTAGATTGTGACACGAATATACTTTATCTATAATTTTTTAAGATGAACTCCCCCTTTGAAAGTATTATTATAACTCTAGCTATTGCTCTCTGCAGGATAGTAACTGTCGCGAGAGAGATCTCAAGGAAGCACAGCATTCGCTAAGTTGTCGTGGCCGAGTGGTTAAGGCGATGGACTAGAAATCCATTGGGGTCTCCCCGCGCAGGTTCGAATCCTGCCGACAACGCTGCTGTGCTTTTGTCTTGTCTCACTACCAGAGCAGTAGAGAGATTAGAGTTGCAACAAAAAAAGACAGTAGCGAGTCACGTGAGCTATGTACCTTCAACTACTGTAGCTCCAAGAGTTCAGCACGTGGTTTCACAGCTGAAGAACTGAAGCTTTAGTTCACTGTCACAAAGTCAACATTAACATATCAATGAATGTGTTAACAACGTTTTTCAAACTAAACCTGATTATCTTACTGGAAAAAAACATTTTGACATTTGCTTTAATCCTTTTAATATTTTATCTCTCATTGTTTGATTTTAATTTCACTGATGAAGAAAGAAAAAAAAGAAAACGGTTACAGGATGAATTACTAACAGATAAACTGACATACAAACCCTATTTCCAGAAGAGCTGGGACACGAAAAGTGTTAATAAAAAGCAGATGGAATGCTTTGCAATTTTGTATTCATCCTTTACATAAAAAATAAAAAAATTCACCAAACACTTCCAAGTCTCTATATGAAAATAAAAAAGTCAATGAGAAATATTTTTACAAATGGTTAATCCTGAAAAATACTGATGCTGTCCAAGAAGAAAGCGGCTGCAGTGCTCAGAGGAGACTGTCAGAAGTGTGTCTGCAGCATTGAGACAGTCTTGTCTGCTGTGTAGCTTAGCAGAGGAACTAGAAACTCCACTTATACACAGATCAGGGTTCAGCTCGTCACCGTTACGCAACATACTGTTGTGCTGCATTCACAGACATGTGGAGAGTGGGAAATGCCAAGATAACCTCACTGCTTTTAAACAAATAAATGCAGATGTATTGCACTGTTCATATGCAGTTATTAGTTTATACAAGTATGTATGTATTCAGTTATTTACTCTTATTTACTTATTGTTTTCTGCATTTATTTGCACATTTAGTTCTATCATTTTCATTCTTTTCTCAGTGAGTTTTAAAGTTTTTGAAGTATTGTATTTCAACTTGACTAAGAATTTGAAGTGTTACTACTACTTGTGGTATAGTACTTTTTTATAATACTTGCAGTTTTACTTGCGTACTGAGTTTGTGTACTTGTACCACAGTCAGCATAAAGTCATCAGGTTAAGTCGTTCCCACTGACTGGAACTAAATTCAATACCCACCTTTATCATGGATCACACTGTTTTCATTATTTAACAGCGTACTGTATAATTATTTTGACTAGTTTACATTGAGCACATTTAAAGATATCTTAATTTATTATCTTTCTGGATCTCTCAATTTTGGGAGAATAATATAAATATGTCACAGATATATTTTAAATGCACTTTATATATTATATATATTTATTTTTAAAAATCCAAAAAGCAGTTGGGCGGGGGGCATTATATTTAAATAAATTTAAATACAAAAAAAGACAATAATAATTTCATTTTTAATTTAAGAAAAAGGACTACACCTGTTAAACTTGAGATTTGGTTTTCCAACAAAATACTGACCAAACACTAGCTGTTCATTTAAAGGAATGCTTTATTGATATCCAAACATATACAATTAAACCAAATAATGTTTTAATTAGTTCACCATAATTTTCCAAATCTGATCCCTTTTAATAATCTGCATCAGGAAGGCCCAGAACCTAAATAAAGCTATAGGTACCCTACTGTCCACCAGCTTCTGCAGGTGGCTGAGTCTCAACAGGCTTGTCGTGTGCTGCACTTCCATTAACACCCAAAACAAAAAGTACATGATCGTTTTTTAATCTACCACTGTCCCCCAAACCTGACTGCAGCTTTAAACAGGCAACAGTTCCACTGCAAAAAAACACATCAAGTGATTTAATCCAGTCCTCATATTTGTCCTTGTACAGAGATGAGATCTTCTTTCTACCAAGTTTCTCCACTTTAAGTAAGAAAAATATATTTTCAGGAGTCACTTCTAAAGTAAAAGACTGACAATATTTCTTGTAGTGTGCATCTGCTTTTTCATCTTTGCAAAGCGTGAAGTCAGAGATTCCATGACATTCTGAGGCAGAAAGAGAGATTTTGTAACAGATATTTAAATATTGGCAACATGTTTTTAACTGATGGCAAATTAATTGTACAAACAAAAGGTTTGAAAAGTTTACCTCTCCGAACAGAAAGAAAACAAAAGACAAAACAATTAACAAGAATATATTAACTACCAAAATCATCAACATAAAGTTAAGATAAACTGGCAACCGCTGTGAAGTATTTTTACGGCACGTTGTGTTTCCAAGCTGTGTATTTTCATTTCATGTTTGTTCATCGTAGCCCCACTCACCTCCAGCCATTTCTGATTCATCTACATCTTTTTTTTCCTTTTCTATTTTTTTTTTTAAACATTTTTTACTCTTTTGCAGGTCTACAAGCTATTTTACACCTTCCTGGGAAGTGTTGGTTTAAATCTTTTAATGGTCCAAAAAGGTTAATGTACATAGTTCATCATTCATCCATTTCTAATGCCTCAGTAATATTTCATCCATCTGACAGCAACTGTACATTGTTGACAGTTTGAGACAAAGTACTGGAGTTGAGTCAGGATGCATGAGCAACATTCACTACCTGTGACTGGGTGGAAACGATTTTCTTATTTCCGTCTAAAAGGTAACAATGAAACAACTTCAGTTGCTCAAGAAATCTACCATGATTAGCGCAAAACAAAAACTTGAAGTTTGAGACGAATTTGTTTTTCCACAAGTTGCAAGGCATCAATTCAGAGCTAAAGGTTTTGATTTATTGTGAAATGTCTGTAACTAAGTAACATTTTGTAACAACTAGAGGCAAAGTGGCTCCTGTATCAGCAACCGTAATGCCAGAGTGCAGAAAAACAAAAACTGCAATACAACTTTCATCTTTTTCCACATCGAGGAGAAAAGTGTCAGTGCTGCACAACTGTGTTCTCAGGATAACTGTCACAATGATAAGTCAAAGTGATTCTGCATTAATTTGGCCTCATGCAGTGTGTGTAAACAGGAGTGCATTGGGATGTTCATGTGTGCATTGAGGAGTTGTTGGCAAAGCTTTAGCTACGGCAGAGGATCTTTCATTTTTTCGTGATACGTTTTGTGGCCCATCAGATGAATATTTGGATGCTAACCCTCCTTTCCTCACCTGAACTTTACAAAGGGAACATTAGGAAAACAAATATTTCACTTCTGCAAGCTAAAGTATAGTAATAGATGAACCATTTAAAGTGACTAAGGCCAATAGAGAAGCATTGACATTCACCAGGTAGTGAACACACAAAAGCATCGTCTCACATTGAGTTCTGCGTGTCAACAAAAGATGGGATCAGCAGTCAAACCAGGGCACGAAGAAAAACAGTCAAAGTGGTATCATGTGTTCGACCCTTAAGAAACGCTCGGTTTTATTTGACTTGATTACGGCAACGTGTCAGACCAAACACACGTGCAGTTAGTCAAATGAAACCAGTGTGACCGTGTTCCTTCTTGCCATGTTCTTGTAGCCAATCAACTGGAACCCATTAATGAGTCAGTTTCACAAACACAGAAACAGTTTCAAGCCACAAATGCACAACTGCAGACAGACAACAAGCCATGTCTGTGAAACTGACTGATCTATTCAGTTTGTTTTCCACATGGTTAAAGTTTGTTTATTCTCCCTTGCTGTTTCCAAAAGCCTCGACCTGATTACTACCACTTGGCAGCACTGGCGACAATATATTGATTCATTTATATTTATACATATTGATAAAAGTTATGTAAAAACGTTATGCAAAGCAGTGTAAAATAGTTTATAATACAAAATGGTTTAAGGTGTTGTTTCCTGTTTTTACGTCCTGGGGTGTTTATAGGGTGTTACACAAGACCTCGTTCTTTGCATGGTTGCTAGGGTACAACTGAGATGAGATATGCACATGCATGTAGCAGTAGTAGGTCTAAGAAGGTTGAGATGTGCTGGATCCTGCCCCCCAGGTGAAACCATTAACCTCTAACCTGCGAGTGTGGCCTGTGACCACACAGCTGGAAACAGAGCAGAGCTGTGAAGCAGCTGGATAAAGGTGGGGAAAGTCTAGCGACACTAGCAGGTCCTCACAGTGTGAATGCATGAGTTGCAGTAAGTACATGATAGCAGTCAGAAACTAGAGAAAACAGTAAGTTGTTTATGCCCATATAACCCTCCTCACTCTTAGTCTGCAGGGTCCAAACCTACTGCAGAATCTTCAGGAACCATCACTGAATGAAAGATCAAGTCTCTCATTTAGTTTAGAACCTAGATTTTTCTTTAGCCTGGTGACTTTCTAAATAAAGTAAAACTGTTTGAAAAGAGTCTGAGTGTTGATTTTGGATGAGGATCTAATTGGGGAGGAAATGGAGGCAGGCAGTGGTGATGTAACAAAGCAACGTCTGTAAATTATTCAGGGTTAGATATCGACAGAATTTCTCTCAACAGCTAGAAAGAAACAGCGGCTACAGGACCAGCAGCGGTGGGTGGGGCAGACGGAGAAAGCTTGTCCCACCACAAATCGAGAAGTCCTTCACCTCCGCCTGTCACCATTAACAGAACGTAGGGCAAGTGAGTGGTGGCAAGTTGGTGAGGTGGAGGGTCAAAGATCAGGGCCGACTCTGGAGTGTGAGGTGATAACAGTACAGTCTCAGGTCATGAGGAAGGTGGCAAGGAGGAGGAGAAAGAGGAAGAGGAGGAGGGGTGGGTTCAGAAAGGTGGGTTTTCCTGAGTAGGGGTGGTGTCAGAGGGGGAGCTGGGAGCCTCCCCGTTCCCTCTGGTGCCGACAACCTTATACTAATGACAGAGAGAGGAAACAGAGCAGAGTGTTTGTAAGCATGAAAACTGACCTGGATTAAATCATTTAGCATGATTAAAACACAACGTGAGAAAGTGAGTGCTGATCATAGCCAATTTCTTTTTCTTTTACTAATCTCTTACAGTTAATGTGTGAATGTGAATAATTTCTCAATACTTAAGCTACTGTCAACTCTTAAGAGAAATACAAATGCTGTTTCTAGAAAGGTTGAGACTTTTTCTTAAATGCAACACAAACTCAACTCTGTCACTTGTAAATATTTATTCATCTGATAAAAGTCCAAAGAAAAGATTTCCAGTGATTTCACTGAGCAACTGTATTTTGTAAATATGAGGAACTTAAATAACTTAGAGTTACAAAAAATAACATGTGCATCCGTGCTGCAACTAAACTAACAGTCTACTCACCTTCAAGTTCCCCATTTTATCCTCAAATGACTTGAAGGTTGCAGAGTTCCTGCAGAACAGAGACACAAAGTTACATTCACATGTAAAGTTGTGATTAGAATTAAAAAGACAAGTTAACTGCAAACAAGAATGAAAAACTGGTAATGTATATACATATATATACACATGCACACACTCTGTTATATGTTACACTAGTGTGTAACATAACATGAACAGTGGATTCATGCTTCCTGATCCATTTAAAATATTAGTATTTCACAGCTGCACTACAAAGCTCAACATGTTCTGCACATCACAGGCAAGTAATAAAAGAATCAAAATGATTTTCATGCTGTTCCAGGTTCACATAATGAGGAATTCTACTGCAACAGCTACATATGAAGAATAAAGCTGTGAGTTGTTTCACATTACGCACTAGTGCAGGGGTTCTCAAAACCGGGTATCACCTCAAAAAATATTGGGCTCTTCAAGTACCACCATTATGACCAGAGGTGGGTAGTAACAAGTTACATTTACTCCGTTACATTTACTTAAGTAACTTTTTGAAAAAAATTTACTTCTAGGAGTAGTTTTATTGTACTATATGTTTTACTTTTACTTGAGTAGATTTGTGAAGAAGAAACGCTTCTTACTCCGCTACATTGGGCAACACTCGATTTGTTACTTTTTTTTAACCATTTATCTACACATTAGTTTCACCAATCAGACGTAACAACAATGATCACATGACTCCGTTTCACCACCGGTAATAACGTTGGTAAATTGATTGAAGTTGCTTCCCGCTGACACACAGAAGGCAGACAGCTGTACAGCTGTGCGCAAATGCGCACACTTCACCCGTGAGATCACCCGTTAGCTCACTCTGGATTCAGAAATGAGTGATTTACCAATATACCCTGATCAACCAACAGACTTCAGGGACTAGACTTCAATGATGTCTGTGAATAAGGTTGTTTCTGTCCATGTGACTGTGCATAAAAACAGCCTGAGAGATCAAACAGGTGAAGTGTGCACATCTCCACCCAGCAGTCTGCCTTCTGCGTGTCAGCAGGAACCAACTTCAATCAATTTAGTGTTGTTATTACCGACCTTTGGGATTGTCAGCTCATGTGTCTGAATTAAACTTCCCCAACAAAACTGGACATGGTTCTAAAGTACAACAGACATCCAGATCCCAGATTTCTGCTACAACATCATGTGAATGTAAACACTGTATAGTTTAAACTAACACTTGTAATTTGGGATATACAAATATAAAGTATTTTATTTCAGCTTTACTACTAAAGATAATCTGTCTTTGTCATGTAAGCAGCTTTGTAACAAGTACAGACATCAACAGATAAAACAGAGGTACAGTGAACAGGTTTGTGATACTTTACCTCATGGCGGGCATACTTATCGAGTGGCGAATGGAATAGTTGCTACTTTGTAAGCATTAAGAGAAGACAGAGAAGTGCAAGTGTTATAAAGCAAGCAAGCAGTGACACACACACACACACAGACACACACACACACACACACTTTTGATGGTTATTAGTTAGCCCTTAACACATTCTGTCATTTCTCATTCAAGAGAATAATTGGTAGCTTTGTTATTCTTACACTAACAGTAAGAAGAGTGTGGGTCACATCATTGGTAGCAAGTAGCTGGTGCCAATTTTTATTCCAGGTACATTTTTTCCCCTCTCAGTTCTTCACTTACATAAGAACAGAAATGTTATTTTTTGATAACATAGAGTACCAGATTACAAAGTTCTTTAAGAAACCTCTATATTTTTTAGAAAATGGCAGAACCCTAATATAAAAGTTTCTTTAATGGCATAATAATAATTATGCTGTTTAGTTGTGTTAAAATTAATAGAAACCACAACACACAAGGAAACAAGCAATTTGTTTAAAGGAATTAAACATCATCAAAATAACAGCAAAGGTAACATGCTTAACATCTATGTGCTGAGGACAAATCCATTAACTTGAAGGGAATAAAATAGAGGATGCAAAGATTTTCAATAGCAAAACTGGCAGAGCTTAACCTCAATGATAACTTCATTTTTTTCCCATAAAACAAATTCCAGGTCACATGATTGTCCATGTCACTACACTCTTTGTTGTTGTGAAAGGAGACTTGAGTCTTACCTAAAGGAATTGGAAAAAGGTAGAGCTCTGCAGATCAAACCAAGGCAGCAATGAACAAAAAAAGAAAAAAAAGGGGGGAGAGAGCGTGAGGCAACAGCAGCAAAGTCAGGACACAAAACAAACCACAACCACACAAATAACTGACACACAGCAATGAAATGGGGAAAAGACTGAATTTGTAGAACACAGCAAAGATGTGTCCAGTGTGCAACTAAGAAGACCAGTACTACAGGTGACACGTTAGGTCGATGTTAAGCAAAACGTCCTGATGTTTTTTTACCACCTACACCTACAGAAAGAAAGACTAGATGGTAGTGTGACACTGCACAGTGAAACATTAAAGCGGCGTGACAGAGTTGATGGACTGATGCAACTAAACAAAATGTATCAAGAAAAGCAGGTCATCTTTGAATGGACAAAAACGAATCATTCAGCATGCAGAGACAGAGTCAGTGAGCATCAGTAATACACACAGTTTCAGCACACTCTTATTCATGCACACACTCTCACATGAGGAGCAACTGATGTGGGTGGCTAAACGGAAACATCAACATAACTGCAGACAAGTCAGGGCTGATAGTGGAAAAAATTCCTGAGCCTGAACTTCTTTCCATGCCCGGGAGGTGAGCAGGGGTGGGGGTGCTATGTATGCAATAACTTGTTGGCCCCTGGGCCCAGATATATAAACAGCCTGTGTATAACCCTGATCATCATTATTGTCAAGCGGGGT
>JAUMHL010000028.1:24722611-24745733 GCA_032362345.1 Sandelia bainsii | reverse complement strand
TTAACCTTGCTATGTAAAGTGCCTTGAGATGACCTTTGTTATGATTTGGCGCTATACAAATAAAGATGAATTGAAATGAATTGAATTGTGCTGTGTACTGAAAGAAAATAAATGGCAGAGGAGACAGGATGATCATCTTATTTTTAATAAACTAATTAAGTGTAAAATCTACTAAGATAGGTCAAACATGACACAACATACAAAGGTAAAGGACTGAGTGAACTGTAGTGAAATGTAGAGACTGCTGCCCATTGCTACAACTGAATCACCATTTATAAAGATACATTATAAACATATAACATAACAATTGTATGACGTCTGTAATTTAAAGGCACAACTAACTGATGACATTTCTGAGTAACAGTTCTCATTTAGAAGATAAGAACTGCTTATGCCAAGAAAATACGAGCATGTTCAGGTAACAGGCCTTGGTTTCCCTACTGGAGCTTTAGCCTAAATACCGTGTTTACTTATGTCTACTTCAGTATGATAAAAGAGCAGTCAACTCAACTCTACAAAGGGGGACTTGGCAGCACACCGTTAGTGGAAAAGCAGAAGGCCCTTGCGTGGTAACATACTGAACGGGTTAATGAACAAAAACCCATTCACGACTAGCAACAAAGCAGATTTAAACACACACTTTCAAAAACTGATGGTAGCTATACAGCAGGAGGAAGTGTGTTTGTGCTGACTGCTTTGTAAAACAATAGCAGAGCAAATAAGGAAGCTCAACCAAGACAACACAAGAATGAGATCTAACTCACCAGCTGGAGGCTTAGATCCCTGAATGACTCCTGACACCGACACTGAATATCTCACTCACAGTGAAGAGTGTAATCAGGTACAGTGTTTGTACATTTGAGTGGCAGCTACTATACATACAGTAAAGGTCCATGATATTCAAGAGAAAAATGTATGAAAGGTGTCACACATTGAGCTCAGTATCTGTCTGATGAATCACAGGTGAGCTCAAGACTTTCACGCGCCGACAAAGCCACAGTCAATCACCTCACAGCACAGACTGTCCAGTGTTCCCAATGCTAAATATTTTTCCACAGTCTACATTTTGCCTTGTCTTTACAAATCTATAGCAGACATTGTGGATTGTGAACTAGGGTAGATGTCATTCCAGGCAGAACAACGCACAGCTGTGTCCACTTTGAGCGCAACATTACATTTCTTTCTAACATGGTCTCTATGGACATTATGTTTAAAACTGATATTCAAAGTTAAACTTTTTTTCCTCCATGATTTTTCTAAAAACCTCTTGGGATTTTGTTTTTCACACAAATCAAAACACGTTAAAATATTAAGAATTTCCCAGGTCTTAAGTGACCATGTAAACCCTGTATCAGGGCTCAGTTCAGTCAGATCTCTGCTCACTGAAAAAAATGTATTCTCCAATGTTCAATTAAATTGCAACATTTTTGTTCTGTCACGCTGCGTGTTGTGGCCAAAGTCATTTGCTTGTCAAACTGACAAGAAATTATAGTACAGAAATGCCAAGAGTATGTTTACCGTGATGTAGAAACAGTGCTCTTTAGCTGTTTAGCAATTAAGATGCTAATAGCAGGATCATTTTATACATGCAGCAGCTGCTGATGCAGCAGACAGAATACTGCTCTCATTGTCGATAGCTCGATGCAGGACAATGCTACTTACTGTAAAGCACAGCGGCTGCAAACACACCAGCTCATTTGTTTCAGAGCACAACAGTCATTTCTATTGAACTGAGGGTGTTGTCTCTTTTACATGGTTTTATATGTGTACAAGCGAATTTGTCTCTGCCTGCTGGGGGTTTATTTTGAGAAAGACAAGCACAGTTCAACCAACTGATCCAGTAAAGTTTGACTAATAACGTCAACTTGTGAGGGAGTAAAGCTGTTGATGGATGAGGTTTGTCTTTTGGATAATTACTTTTTTCTTATATTGTATATCCATACTAATGAAGCGAGGTGAACACTTGATCAACCACAGTGTCAATAGCACCCCACTGAGTGTTTCCATGTATAGCACATTCATAACCCATTTACTTCTTTGTTTAACTCAGTGTGCACCTAATTTCTCTCTCTGGATGTCGTGTGACTAAGCAAAACACCATGTCTTTCTCTTCACCTCCCTCCATCTCTCTCTCTGTCTCACATTCCTTTCATTTCCTCCCACTTGCTCCTACAGCAGCAGGTCTAAGCCGCCCGTCTGGTCACCAGACACAACCAGGGAGCACACATGCGTGTGACTTAAAAAAACACTGGAACACACATTTTCCTGTGCTGTGCTTGTATGAGTCGGCCTAAATCAAGCATGAACTGCATGCCTGCTTCCGTTTCTGCATTTCTAGGTAGCTGCGTGGCTGAACACATAACTGGAGACTGATAATGTGTGTCTATTTCTGTGCATGAAAGCAGAACAAACACTACAAACCAAGACTAAAGCACCTGCTGCTGTTTGTTGA
Source organism: Sandelia bainsii (assembly GCA_032362345.1). Classification (NCBI taxonomy): domain Eukaryota; kingdom Metazoa; phylum Chordata; class Actinopteri; order Anabantiformes; family Anabantidae; genus Sandelia; species Sandelia bainsii. Next base: position 24,743,281 of record JAUMHL010000028.1, on the reverse strand, counting down.
GGTGTGTTTAGTGTATGTGTGTAAAAGTAGAGAACAGTGTCAGCAGCACCAGGTTAAACTTACCATCTGAATGAGTTTGCCAATCTAGTTCATTCCAGAAGCAAGCACATAGGTAATTCCATCAGCTTCATATCTCCCAACAACATGGTCAAAAATTGTAATTTCATATTTTCCTACTGCCTACAGCGTTTCCTCTGGATTCTTTCAGCAGCAGCACAGAAACTCTACCTCAAACCAGTGCTGAGGAGAAACTTTGGGCCCCTGACTTGCAGTGAGTGCCTCCTATACTGCTCACATATGGCATCAGCTGAACACTGGTTGTTACATCATTTAGTTTTCCCTTCCGCTAATTGATTTTTAACTTAACATCCACCAACTATTTAGGTAAATAAACACAGCACACTGAATCCCCCTCTCTTGGTGTACTGCTAAAATAATGAATTAATTATTCCCCTGTCTGAAACTCCCTTTTGCCTGCCCATCCCTGTACTGTAGAATCAGACAACAGTTTTTAGTGTGGTAATAAAAGCAGGGAGGAAGCATCTGAAAAAGCTAAAAATATGAAAGAATGTGCAATTGGAACGGAAGTAAGAGACGAGGACGTGTGTCATCACTTCTGGATGGAGGAAGAGAGGACACCTGACCTCTGGGAGAGGAAGTAATAATTGAATAAAAAGAACATATGGTTTGCAAATAAACCTACATGTATATTTGATTGAAATATCACAAAGACAACACATGAAAATGTTTTTGGGAAAAATATATAGTCATTTTGCATTGGATATTGAATTTGAAAATCTCTCAATTTCAACATTTAATGTGTTGTCTTTGTATTATTTTCAGTCACATAATACAAAGAAATATGGGTTTTAACTGATCTGCAGGTCGTTAAAAACGGGGTTGTAGATAAACACAGCAAAGAAAAGTGACTTGCAGTATATGAATCCTGTTGTTCCACTTCTGTCAGCACTGAATTCCAATTTATTCTCCAAATTACTGAACTGAATCTTTAGCACTTAAATCTGACACTAAAACAATGAAAAATTAGTCACAGAGCACAGCAGTCAAACAAACACAGGTTCAGGGGAGTCAGGCTGTTACTCAGGCACCAGACACTGCTACAACAAAATTCCTGCTAAACTGAGCTTATTGTGGTCTCCAGCTGATTTCCTATCCTTCTGCAGAATTTTCACTTCAGCGTTTTGAAGATAAATCACATCTAGAATAGAAAATTATTTATTTTCTCCAATGAAGTTCAGCAGATAAAGATGAGTTCCCTCCCAGTATCTCCTTCAACAACCTCTTTGTATTCCTACTGTACCAGACATGAGGTTAAACACCAACTTTTGAAATGTAAGTGTTCTCAAACATGGTTAGAAGGTGAGAGGAGAGAGGGGTCCAGAGTGTTTGAGTAAGTAAGTCAGAGCGTGAGAGAGCAAACACTAGAGAAGCCCAGGCATCACCAGCGAGCAAACAGGACTCTCAGATCTGAACTGGTAACTTTCTCATTCCACTTGTCCAGTTTCTCAGTGGTTCTCACATAGCTAGAAACAGAGACATGAGGGGGTTACACTGTGGAGGTTCAACAAGGGCTTAAAGCAGACTGACTCGAAGGAAACCAGGGCTAGAAGAGAGTCTTTGCACTGAAGATATCTCCAATGATATTACTATAAAATAAAATTCAGTGTGAAGAAATCTGTACAAGCATGTGTTTCAAGTTGTGCTTTAAATAAAGTGCTGCAGCAGTGAGCATCCCTGTTCCTAACTGAACAATTAGTCACTAATTGCAAAGGTCAGCTTTAAAGATGGCTCAAAGAGGGCAGCACATTTGTGCTTTAAATGGACCAATCTCAGATCCTGTCTGACAGTTAAGCCTTAAAATTCTCTCATTTGTCTGACCGGACAGTTATTGTGCCCTCAAACAACAAAAGCATAAAACATTTCATGGTGATGAAATGGTAAATAATCGGGGCGGCTGTGGCTCAGGAGGTAGAGCAGTTGCCTGCCAATCATAGGATCGGTGGTTCGATTCCCGGCTCCTCCTGTCATACATCGAAGTGTCCTTGGGCAAGACACTGAACCCCAAGTTGTCAGGTCAGCTGCATAGCAGCTCTGCCATCTGAGCAAGTGTGCTTGTTTGTACAAATGGGTGAATGAAAAGCAGTGTAAAGCGCTTTGAGTACCAGTATAGGTAGAAAAGCGCTATATAAGTGCAGACCATTTACCATTTAATAACTAGAGGTATACATAATACTATATACAGAAGCATTGTGTTTTCAGTTTGGTCACTTAAGGTCTGACACAGTGAGGTGTACTGTCAATATACATATATACAATATACAAAAGACACTTAGTCTTTTGTTTAAAATGCATTTCCATAACCACATTTTGTATATCTTGTTAATGTTCACAGATATACTGCATTTGAGACAAGAATATCAAAGTGTTATCTTATTTTGAATTCAGTCAAGACCCAGTTTCAGGTACCACAGCATAGATCATACATATCATGTACTGTTTATACGATGTACAATATAATGTAGATCAATGTAGGTAATGTTCATCCTTTAGGTAACAGGAGAGAAGTTTGCTCAGCCACAGCCACATGCTATTAAATGGATATCCACTTAATAGTTGGCATAACTTCACTACATGAACAGTGGTGTAATGATTCTCCAAATGCATGGTTGGGTTCAGACTTGGGTGCGAACCAAAAACAACCACACAAGACCCCCAAAAAGAGGTGGTCTCAATAGGAATCATCTGACCAATAAGAGAGAGGACGTTCTCGTCAAGTTAGAAGTGATGCATTTAGGTACGCTTGGATTTTTCTCTGTGTGAAAAGAAACCGAACCAAGAGGAAAATGCTACAACTTTACAAATGTACTATAAGTGAAAACACCCTTAGACACTAAAACAGGAAAAAGCAGCTGTTAGGAATTGTTAGCATAAAAGGAAAAACTGCACACAGGTATTTGTTCTGTGAGCTGTTTAACCATTATCATGATCACAGACCAACGATTTAATCACTGATTTAATCAATGACATCAACCTATGTAATGTAAACATCTGCAGAAAATCATCTTTAGACTTCCAAAGTCCAGGAGCATCACCACAGTCAGAGTCATGTAGTGAATGAAAATGTCTCATCTTATTGGACTACGGTCAGTCCTTAAGGCTAAAAAACTCAATCTACATTTCTACTTTTATTCTTCCACACTGCTAAAATAATTTATCACCATATATACTGTGTGTGTGATGATTTTATTTATGTTTTGTTCCAAGAGATAATTTATTTTACCAGACATGTCTTGTTACATTTGTCTTTCTAAAAAGTCATACATGATACCAGGGTTCTATCTTAAGCTTAAGGGCTACATACTGTACAACTGTAAGCACCTCATCACAAACAAACATAATTCAGTTTTTTGAATCTTGAATTATAACCAAGATAAAACACCAATTAGATAATAAGCATTTAATGACTACAGCAGTTTTTTTATGATCCTCTGGCTAAGGCTGTGTTCACAAAGACATTCAGACTAAAAAACACAGCCTGCTCATTTGTTTCTATGAGGACATAGGGATCAAGATAAATAATGAAGTAATTGCTAATTCATGCAGCAACACAGTGTGTTGGTCAATAATATTTCCAAGCAAAAAATGCTGTAATTACTTTGTAATGTAAATAAAGTTTTTCTTTCCTTAAAAAAATAACAATACAATTATTGATACAATGATTAATTGATTAATAACTTTCCAGTGTTGCAACATATGTTTTCAAAGTATTAAACCAGGCTACACTGTTTTATATAAGCCTTCATTCTCATTCTTCATTAATGTATTATCTGAAGCCGCATGTCCACACTGTCAGATCCTCTGAACAGTCAATAACACTTGTAAGAGCTGTGTATATTTGTTGAATGCTAACAAAATTATAATTTTATCTCGGTTAAAAGTGGCAAGTTGCTTACATCTTAACACACTGTATTTGAGGAAGGCTGTGTTGCTACATTATCAGCCAACTTAACACTCAAGTAGCAAAGGCTTTTTTAGAATATTAGTGAATATGAATATGAATTTAATACATACGCGTTGGAAGTCTGTACTTCTTGCCAGCTCTTGGTGAGGTTCTGCCTGAGTTCGTTGAGCGGGCTGAGGCCAAGTTTCCTCTTCAGCTCTGTGGCATGTCTCTCTTTGGCTGACAAAACCTGACGCAAGGTATTGATCTCCTCCTCCACCTGAAACACAACAGATATCATTCCTACTACTTAATGATCAAATTCTGCTCTTAGACATGTTTGCAAATGTCTTTAATCCTACTAATATCCCACTAATTTGACAGTTCCTCTCTTCTTGCTGTAAGTGCACCTTTCATTTGTTGTTGTGGATGGGGTTTATGTTAAAAAAGTAAATTCATGTCTACATAGAAAGTGTAGTGTGGCCAACATGTCAGCAACAGCTCTTTTTCTCCATGTGTAAGTAGGTCAACAGGTGATATGGGAACATATGGGGGCTCACCTTGGTCAGCTCAATGCGGAGCTCTTCAGCCTCTTCCTCTGTCATGCCTGGTGGTAGAGGGTTGGCTGAGTTCCTTACTGCTCCCTCCACTGGCACATCGGAGAGGCTGTCTGAATGATCCACACTAAGGCCCTTGTTAGGAGAGTTCAGATTGATATCTGGAGAGAGACAATAAGAAGAAGAAGAGGGATGAGAGAAGGGGAAAAACAGAGGATATTAATGGAAAGTCAGAGGAAGGGTAAACAAATACACATTTAGACCAGAGGAATTGTTAAAAGCCTAGAGTGGTTTACTCAGATGATCCTTCTCAGTATTTATTTCACACACACACCGAGGCTATGAAGAGGCTAATGTTGCCAGCAGGAGATATCCAACAGGAAGAGAAAGAAGCAATTAGCAGAGCCAAGACTAGAACTGTGCACTAAGAGAACATCTTAACATCCCTGTGTCACAGTCACCTGAGGACACCAGCATAATTTTGGCAAATACATGAACTTGGCACAGCCAGAGCAGGCATGGAGGACAGCAGGGCACAACAAGGGAGCCTGAGTGAAACACTTTTTTTCTGCAGTTATAATGTAGCATTCAAACAGTAGGTGAACCTATTATCAAATCTAACCTCACATCGCTTCCAAACACACCCACTTCCATGCCTGTGAACAGGCAACATGGAGCCGAATTATATCACCTCACTTTTTGCGTTTTATATTCAAATAATTCCCTGACAGTGCAGCATCCACATCTACACGAGTGACTGCACACTGGCTTGAACAATCAACAGTGTTGCAAAAGACCAAGGACACGATTATCTGCAGGTAGCGCTGGAGACACTGTGTGTTTGAGTCTCAGCAATAACATCCGGATACAAGCTGGCAAGAGATATTACGACTCCACCCTAAAGGAATATTGATTCAGTCTAAAATGTTTCAGCTTACAGAAATAACAGCAGTGAGGTTTACAAAGACAGAAGAAGGCTCATATGGGGACAGAAAACTACAAAATATGTTCTTCCTGTAGTTTAGACTTAAGTCTAAACGCTTACATTATTTAGCTGTCACATTTTGTGTACAGAACTGTCCCTCAGACAGTCATTTCCTATACCTCCCACAATGCCTTCTATCAACATCCAGAGTCAGTCCATGTTCTGCTCTTTCCACTATCACAGGCTATTTGTGCTAGAGGTTACAATTTGTTTCATCTCCCTGTAAGATAGCTGTAATGTGTGCACAGACATCACTTGGATTTGTGACTCACACCAAAACCTTCTTGTAACTTAGTTTGTCTAATTACTGACAGCAAAAAACACTTATCACCACACACACATTGAAAATTACGCATAAAAGCAATCACATTACACCTGTTAACATTAGTCTTTCAGGATAAAGTTTTTACCTACATCCTATTCTTGTGTTTCACAGCATCACTTAAGAAACGGCAGTAGCATGACTTATTGAGACACTGAGACAGACATAACCTAGTCTGACATGCCAATCTTGGTCACTCACTAAACTACAACATAGAGCCCTTTCTGTCTCAGTAGCACGTTCACACAAGGATTCTACAGCTATGATGAGCTGGACATATGATAAAAACTAAAACAACACTACTGAAACTATGCTAATGGTTATTATTGCATTTCTGTCACAAAGCCTCAGTGCTACCTTTCACTAGTGTGCTTTGCAGTTAAATTAGCGTGCAGTCGTTTAGGAGGATGTAGCATGTGATTCTGTAATAACTTGTATAGAGGTGCTGCACCGCTGCAAACTGCATCTTCCAAAATGACCATACAGGTGAATCAACATAGCTCTCAAGCGGTTTCAATAGAAACTGAACATTAAACCTTTGTGAAGGGATCAGACTACACGGGCTTCAGTTTGAGGTACCTAATAAACAAAATACTGCAAAACAAAAAGTCAACTTCACACAAACGCTAAACAAGGTCAAGAGGATTCACGTAACGATAAAGCAGGAGCAGCAGTTTGTGCTTGATGTAACGTCGCATTCTCTTCTTAAACCACCTAGATACGATCAATCACAGGTGACGTCGGTTTTCTTCTTCTCCAGCTGAAGTGTTAACGTTAAAGACACAGTGGCGATGACCAAGCAGCGGCTAACTAGCATGTTAGCAACGACCCTGTCATCGGTGGCCAGTTAATAGACAAATGTGTCTATTGTTACCTAATAAAGTGTGAATATGATACACTAGACCGACAAATACGAAGTGAGGGAAATAAGAGTCTTTGGCATGTTGGTGCTGCGCTTTGGAAAACAACCAAAACAAACAGCTAACACTAATCTTTCGGTTTATATGCACAGAGGTGGCGGTTAAGAATTTACGAGATTAAGTTACACGGTTCACATCTGAACTGAATTAATGTCTGTCATTTCAGATTAGATTTGCGTTGGCAAGTTGGTAACATTAGTAACACGATCCTCCTTCCTCTCCTCCTCGCTGTTGCTCCTGTCATTTACCAGCCGCGGGCCCGTCCTGTCCTTACGACCGCACAATGACTCTGATTTATGAACTCGAAACAAAACCTTTAGCACAAACAGGCTAGCACTGTGACAAAGTTACGGGCTGTTTAACGGCAGATTATTTATCAAAAGAATTTGCAGTGTGTGTTGCAAACACCTATCTAATCTATACGCTAGCTAACTTGCCCGTTAAGCTAACAATTAGCGTTACCTTGACTGGCGGGGTCCATGACGTCGATTTGACAGAGCTGAAACTCCTTATTTATTAACGTTAAAAGTTAAGCTCGGCAGATGTGAAATATGGAAAGCAGACTTGTTCAGTGTGCCTTCAACTTGGCGTGTAGAAACCCCTCCTGGCTTTAGCAAGTACTCGCACTGAAGGAAAGTCGTCGACAGGCACAACCTAAACCCACAACAGCCAGCTCAGCTTAAAGCTCCGCGTGAAGCGACCGCGACAAATACAAGTACGTCCGGTGAGGAATTTCAAAATAATATCCCCATACCCGGAGCCCTCACTCACTCCCACCCTCCACATGCACGACTGACTCCAGACTGAGCCAGTAGAACAAAAAGACATCTCAGTTCTGGCTAAGTGATCGGTTTCTGGGTGCCGGGAAAAATGTACAGTAGAGGTCATTAAGGGCCCAACAACATATTTTTTTGCACGTTTGTTGGGCCAGAGCTATTTCATTATCAGGTCTGCTAATTATTTGCTGTATTAATTCATTCATGGTTTGGTTTGTTAAATAGAAAACAAAAACAGGCACCTGTCGAAATCCCAAATATGCTACATATACTTTCTGAAAAATGTCTGTGTGTTTCTGCCTATTAATAGTAAACTATTATTTATTTGAAAAACAAACGCCTTCTGGTCTACGTCATAATCCAGTGCTGATTTTATTTATATATTAACATTTTAATTACAGTTGTGGCCATTAGCTTTAGTGATTTTGAATGACTGCTACTTAAGTGCTGAAAAATGTGTATAGATTGGTATTCAGATTTATTATAATATAAAAAACATTAACAGCTATGATTTTTTACCCCAGACTTTTAAATAATAAATAATAGCATGAATAATGTTGCATAATGTGCAAAGCTTTACACAGTAACTCCAGTAGGTTGAGGAAAGAGGGGTAAAATATTGTAATTCCTGGCATTTCATGTGGACTTCATATGAAAAAGGATGTAAATGTCACTCATAGAGACCTGAATGTCCACAAGATTGGCTTTTATTTTCGTGCTTTTATTTTAAAGGCGTGTCGTTCAAACAGGAAGTGATGATCTTTTTCTCTTTGCAGAAAGTAGATTTGTGAGAAATCCTTTTCCGGCATTCTAAAGTAACGTCACACAAGACAGTTGTAGTCGAAATGTTTTGGTTTGTAGTTCTTTCAGACTGTGTGTGAGTGCGTTACACTGTCACAACCGTGTGCATGTGTTTGTCAGGATTGGATTAGGGTTGGACACCTATGGACTCCTGCTACATGACAGTTTTACTGTTTCCAGAAACCAACTTAAAGTAGACTGTGGCAGAAACAGTGAATTATTAATTCATTAATTTGTTGTTTGACAGAAAATTGTTTGGCAATTTAATCGTTCCTCTTTTCTTTTTAAGCCTAAAGTGGTAAAAAAAAAAAAATTTTTAAAGCCCAGAAATAATAGTTCCAGCTTCACAATTAGCTCATTTTGTGATGTCATTGATGGGATTGATAGTAAAGTGAGTATTTTAGGGTTTTAGAAGGTGGTTCAAGGAAGACACTATTTTAACACTATTATGGCCCAAATGATTCATTAATTATACATGAACTGTCAAACTAATGGATCCATAATTGAAATAAACATTTGCCAGGTTTTTTTTTCTCGGTTACATTAAATAAAACACTGTGTTTAAACATGGCTACAACACGCACACAGGCCAGGTGACACAAGCCAGAATGACTTCATTTATTTAATCTACACAAGTATCAAACTAAACTAATACTGTATCTCCTCTTGCATCATGCACAGACACCAGCTTTAAAAAACACAAGTGCTTTTAACTCTTTAAATCCCAGACACACAGGGAAAAATCCTGCTCCAAACACAATTCAGTCCCATATAGCATCACAACCACCAGTTCAAAATGGTTCAGGCATTTATGAGAGTGCAGGTATGACACCAGAGCACCACTAAGAGCTTGTTATGTTCTGTAAGATGTTTAAGAGCTAAATATTGTCAGAATGATTTGATTGTATTCAAGTAAAACACAAAATGCTGTGATAATTATTGCAGCTAACAGTAGTAGCAGTAGTCGTGCTGTCACTGCTACTCAAATACTACTAGAAATACTGATGTAACTGCTAAAACTGATTATTGTAACTTCATCTACACTGCTAATACCAGAGCAGGTAGTACTTTCCATTTACTACTACTGATATTACTACTTGCACCACATCTACAGTTAGTAAAATAATGGCTGCTGCTATTTTTCAGAATAGTATTTTATCTTTGCTGCTTCTCTGCTACTGTTACTTAACATCAGACCTAAGTATAATCACTCTGTTTTTTTAAAATAACAACTCAATGCTTTCTCAATAGGTTTTCAAAATAAGAGCTCAACAGAGTCTGTCTTTATGGCCTTATAGTTCCAGAGGGGATCTAAGGCTGTTTTCTCCATACAACACAGAAGTATTAATGTGTAATAATAATAATATTAAACTAGATGAATATTTAGAATAAATCAAGGAATAATCAAACTGCTGTGACTGTGGTGAGCATCACAAAGTCACAAATATGTTTTCAGTCCCAGATCAGCTCTGAGCTGATGAATTCTGGAACGAACTGCATCTTTCTTCATCCCTAAACACTTTCACTACTTCTTCTTGAGGGGGTTTAGCCAGGAGAAGCAGAAACTGGGCCGACGAGGAGCCTCGCTGCAGGTCAAAGACGGCGATGAAGAGGGGGAGCAGGGAGGACTGGTCTGAGCAGGACCGCTACTCTCCGTCTGCATCTGGAGAAAAAGAGGGATAGCAGATGATTTTACAGCCAGGGTCAAATATTTGAAATGTTTTTGTTTCCTGTATGTCTACACTGTCACTTTTAATTTGAGAGTTTCTCTACAGACTTTTTTTTTTGTTAACTCTAACCTAGTCTTCCTGTTTTTGAGATGTAACAGTGGTTGAGATCTTGTGATAAACCCTGTGTATTTACTCTGCTCAAGTCTCTTAATTAAGGACACAGACACACCAATCTCCTGGATGGTGTTCATGATCCTACTGACTGTCACCGGTTAACGTCGTCCACCACACCTACTGTTTTTGGTCTTTTTCTGATGGATTTAGTTTCTCAGCCCAGTGATGCTTGTTCACTGGCAGTGACGGCGCTTTTGACATCATGAAAATCAACTCTATTTTTTATCTGCTTACTAGTAAATGAACTATTAAGGGAATAACACACACTGGACCCTGGAAATGAGCAGCTAATTGTCCTGATACACTCTGAGCCAAAATTATGAAATTTGTGTCACTGTCCAAACATTTATTGACCTGACTGTGTATAAATATTGGAGTTGATAACTAAGTGACTGACGCAGTATAGATTACTGAACACACTTACCAGACACATGAACAGGGCCCAACTGGGTTAGAGGGCACCTGGACTTCATTATATGAAGTGGCAGTAAATAAAACAATGACAAATAGATGCAAAACAGCCAAAAGTAAATGCAAAACAGTCTCAAAGAGTATCTCTCAATTTGTAGGTTCTCTGTCGGAGCGGTGGGGGGGCTTTTCATGTCTGCCCAGTGTCCCAGCTACAGTATCATTGGGTGAGAGGCAGGGTACACCCTGGAAAGGTCACCAGTCTATCACAAGGCTGACATGTAGAGACAGACAAACATTTACACCTATGAGCAATTTAGGGTCACCAATTGATCTAACATTGGACAGTGGGAAGAAGCCAGAGTACCCGGAGAAAACCCCCGCAGACACAGGGACAACATGCAACCTCCACACAGAGACACCTGACTGACTGGTGGATTTGAACAGCTTCAAACAAATATACAAAATAATATTTCAAGAGAAGAACTATCAGAAAATATATGAAATTATTGCAGAAGGTCTCTTCACTTTATCCATGCAACAGTTTGTGAAGATGCAGACAATTAGCACATCACAGCATTTTTATGGAATTTCCACAAACATGCAAACACAATGTATCATGTAGCTTGAAGCACATGTGTATGGGTGATGGTAGTATCTCTGGAGCATAAAGACATTTTATATAATATATACAAAATAATATATAAAATTATATTATTAATATGAAATAAAAGTTGTTGGAAAAGTTGTATTTAGAGATTCTGAACTGTGGTTACACAGTTTTACCACAAGGTGTCAGCAGAGACAAAGGTACAATGATTGATGCCAGTGCTGAAAGGATTTATTACTTCACCTAGAGTGGTGTCTATTTGTATCTATGATTTTAAAAATACTCCCTCCCTGTCTCAGTGAGCATCACTGTCATGTGAAGTAAAACGGGTTTTTGTTTTTATTTTGAACATTATTATGAAATAGTAGCAGGTGACCAGGAGTAAGAGCAGTAGTAGTAGCAGTATTTTAGAGAAAGCTGCTGAACAACTAAACAAAGATGGTGCATTTTTAAAGGGAAACCAGGTCTTGAGTAATAACAGGCCAGCCATTAATCTATATCATAAGCACACGCATCTTATGAGCTCCAGTGTAGTTATTTCGTTTTGTTTCAGAATTAAGTCCTTGAACCACACTTCCTGGTGAAGCCAGCAGGTGTATACCTGAGCTGTGCAGCAGTGAGGATGGATGTGTCTCCTGCTGGTGTTACGTACAAATGAAGCAGCTGATGTACGCCCACGCCCTCTGTAGGATGACCAGGAAGGCCAACAGGTAGACGAGCAGAGTGACAGCCTGGAGAAAGGCGGAGGCATGGAAAAGACACAGGTGGATGAAGGAGAAGGAGACGGTAAAAACAGGAGGGAGGTGGAAAGAGATGGCAGAGAGAAAATAAAGGAAAAGGGTGGTGTGACAAGGAAAGGTTAAAAGATGAAAGGATTTGGAAGGAAGGAAGAAAGACCATAATGTAAATGATGGGGAATTCTGAGGAAATTGTCATGGGCTGGTCATTGTCATCCAGTGTATTGAGCTGTTACTGTAAAATATTGCACCAAAAGCAGTAAGTCTATTGTGTTGTACAATCCAAACAGCCAGTTCATGTATTGTAAAAAATGAAGGTATGTTATTTTTTACATTACGTTAGGCTACCTGTCAGATTGGGCTCCTACATAATAAAACATATAGAAAATATATTTTAAATATTAAGAAACCTTTTTGGCTGGTGTAAAATATGTATGTAAAACATGTGCAGTATGGGATGTTTTTTCTTCTCTCCTCTTCCATTAATCCTCTGAGGATCCCTCTGTTTTATCTTGTGACCCCTTGGAGGGGCCTAAACCCTAGGATGGGAACCACTGGATTAAACTATCTACAAGCTCCACCTGGAGCAGCTACAACCATAAAATGCTGCTGACATATTGATGCACCAATTTAACGTATTAATCTAATGATGTCACAGATAAACATTTATTGGAGACACTTTACTGTAGTACTTTTACTGTCATACTTTTCTTTTCATAATGCTCAGAATAATGTACTTTTACTTTACTTTTTACTTTAAACAGGATTTTTTTATGCAGGTCATGGATTTTGCATTGCTGCACTGGTGTTCTTCTTTAAGTGACAGACCTGAATGATGACTACAGTGTGTAGTGTGATTGTTTTTAATATTTGGAAGAATACTGGTAACTGTGGGAGTATAACCAATGGGTTTCTCACTGGAAGGAAGTGAACTTTTAGTTTTGGGGTAAAATATACTTTGAAATAATTTCCCCTTTGCCCTTTCTTCCTCCATCCCATTCCCTCTTGCTTTTCCAGCACAACAACACAGAGACCTGAGAGCGATGAAGCAGCCAAATTGCAAAAGTGACTCTTGCAAATCAAAAACAGTGGCAACTAAGGAAGAAGAAGAGATGTGTGGAGGTTTAGCCACGTCAGCAGGTGGATGAAGAGTGCGAGAGCCTGGCTGATGATGATAAGATGACGATGAGGGAGGTTAACACTGAGATAACACTGACCTGGACAGAGACACAGGAGGTTATTTTCTCTTCACTTTCAGCAACACTTGTTTCCATTTTGCCGTCTTGAGGCTGCTCATTGTCTTCTCCATCTTTCTGTTTCTTTTCTGCAATCTCTGAACTAGCAGCTTCAACATCAGAGCCTCTGTCGCCCTGGATTGAGGTATTTTCACTGTCTCTTCTTTCTTCAGACCATATGCCTTCTTTTTCCATCATCTCAGCCTCTAAGTGACCCTCTCCTGACGATCTTTCATCCAGCAGAGGAGCACAGTTAAGACCTAAAAAACCTTCTTCCAGCTGCTCTTTCTCTCCTGTATCCTCTGCTCTTCCACCACTGAGCTTACATTTGTCTGAACTAGTCTCTGGTTGCACGGACAATGTAGTATCATTAATACCAGAAAAAACATCTAAACTGCCTTCTCCAAAATCCAAACTGTTCTCCACCAAACCTAAACTTTTATCCACAGTCCCAGGTAGGCACACCCAACCCTGCATGTCCTCCTCCTCGTCATTTTCCACCTCAGGAATACCAGCCTCTCCTGCTCTCTGCTGAGTGAGTGGCACTTCAGGAACAGGAGTGAAGGCACTGCCCTGCAGGTCATTGGACATTGTCTGGGATTGGGATTCACAAGGAGGACGCCAATGCTGGGGTTGATTTTCTGAGGGCGTTGAGGGTTGAGGGAGAGGAAGGTATGGCTCACTGTGAAGCTGAGCTGACAGCAGGAGCTGTTGTGAGAAGAGTTCACGTTCGGGTGGAAGCTGGTCGGGGTAAATCAGGCCCTGTTCTTCAGTCATGGCTTGGACCACATCTTCTGCTTCAGAAAGGGAATCCCAGCCAGGCTGTGTTGAACACATAAGGTGCTCTCCATCAAGAGCAGACAGAGCAGGGCCAACCCTGCGGTCTAGTTTGTACCAGCTGGAGTAAAACGTTGCATCTGCTCCTTCGTTCAGCTGCATTTCGTCTTCGTCATCCTGAGAATCTTGTTTTCCCTTGATCTCTCTCTGCCTCGTCCAATCACCTGCCTCACTTCCTGTCTCTCCTCCCTCACTCTGATACGTGAAGGAAGACAGTTATAATAGGCCATATGGAAAACTTGTTTGTGTTTCAGCCCCATTACCCACTACTGATTATTTTTTTAAAGATAGCAGTTTGTACACTGATTTCCATGCTTCCAGCTTCCTTTTGGTTCAGTCTGTTTCAATCAACTTGAAAACAGAGACTTGAAAACACAGTGATCACTTGGGGGAATTATTGTTGGACAGCTGAACATAGATGAAGATGGTGTTACTCCGAGAGTCAAACCACTGACCCTGATGGACCACTGCTCTACCAGGTAAGTCACTGTCTCAGTCAGCTACATCCTTATATTTTTCAGAGGAGAGCTGTTCAGTACAAATATTTTATGCTGAATCTTCAAACTGAGCTCTCTGTACTGAATCGTCATTAGCACATCACAAATCAGTAGCTTTTAGCAGTGGAGCTCATCACTGGTGAATGAAAGCACCGTTCAGTCATGTCACAGCACATAATAATAATAATTGATACTTTATTGATCCCCTTGGGGAAATTGTTGTTTGGACAGCTGCTAGACCTGTGTCAGCGCTACTACGGGGTTTCAGTGTCTTGTCCAAGGACACCTCGACATGTAGTTTGCCGGGACTGAGAATTGAACTGCTCAACCTTGGGTTGGGAGATAACTGCTCTACTCACTGAGCTATCATGCCAATATCATCATATAATATCATCCTTAAGCTTGAAACAAATATGATGGGATAAGTCTGTCAGTAATATTCATAATAATAATAATAAAAATACTCCACTGATTACTCTGTGGAGATTTACTTGCACTAGCAAATTTATAGTCTCTGTGAGCCGATGAAACAGAGCAGAGGCTGCATGGAAATAAGTCTAAAAAGATTACATATATTATATACACTGATCAGCCGTAATGTTGTGCTGGACAGGGGTCAGCATGGGCACTCAAAAGGTGTGCCGCATCATGCACATAGGGGAGTGGCCCGGGGTGGCACAGGCCAACCCCAAAATCTGACTGGTCACACCGGTCAGAGACTGAAGGTGGTTGGTACTTGGCTTATGATTATAAATGAATGTAGAACCTTCAGCACAATGAGAACTGAAATAATTTTAGGCTAAAATAAATAATTATCATTATAAATAATAACAAATAAACTATAATAAGATATATTCATATGTTACAATCAGGTAGATTACCCCTGCAAGCGATGGATTTTTACCTCTCTTAGTATTTGTTATTTGTTATTACATAAATTTACATACTGAGCGTTTCTTTCAACACATCTATTACCTGTTCTATCATGACTAGCATTACGTTTTTCCCACGTTGACCCCTGTCCACGACATTAAAGCCACCAGTTGGATTTAAAGTTGCAGCAGATAAGTGTACATACATATATACAGTTGCAAGAAAAAGTAAGAGAACTATTTGTAACTTCCTGTTTTTGTTTTTGTTTTTTTGCATATATTAGTCCCTAAATGTGATCTGATCTTAACCAAAGTCACAAATATCAACAATCACAATATTTCTAAGCTGTTAAACACAAACAGTCCTGATCTGTCATGTTTTGGACTGAACGCATCCATTAAACATACAAAGTCAAAAAGTGAAAATGTGTTTTAATAACTGGTTGAACCACTTTGGCAGCAATAACCTCAAGCAAGTTCTTCCTGTAGCTGTGGATTAGACCTGCGCAACGTCCAGGAGGAACTTTAGACCATTATTCTTCACAGAACTGCTTCAGCTCAGACATATTCTTACGTCTAACGTCTCTCCTCATGTCATTCCACAGCATCTCTATTAGGTTGAGGTCTGGGATCTAAAAGGTGGATTCCGGGTCTCTGAAGTCAATCTGTAGTAAATTCACTTAAGTTTATTGTCCTGCAATGGCTTCTTCTGTGGTGTCCTGCCACGGATGCCATGCATGTTCAATGTTTTGCGTATGTTTGAATCATGTTAACCAGCTCCAATGAAGTTTCCAATGAAGTTTCTAAGCCTTTAGCTGTTACTCTAAAGTTCTTTTCTGCCTCATTGAACATTCTGCATTGTGCCTGTGGAGTGATTTTCACTGGCCAGCCACTGCTATGGAGAGTAGCCACAGCACCAAATCATCTTCATTTCTAGACAGTTTGTCTAACTGTGGACTGATATCTAAACTCTTTGAGATACTCTGTAACTCTTTCCAGCTGCATGCACATCAACAAGTCTTGATAGGTCTTTGGGGTTCTCTTTTTTGCTAGGCATGGCTCACATGAGCTGATGCTTCTTCCAATCTCATTTAATTGGCAGCTGCCATTTATGACATCAGAAGCCTGGTGTTTCACTTACTTTTTCCACCATCTCTTGGTATGCTTGCGTGTGTTCAATAAAGACATGAAAGATTGTGACTGTTTGTGTTTTATCAGCTTAGAAATATTGTGTTTGTGAACTAAACTAACTGTAGCTTAAGTGTATTTATTTCTTTGTTGAGCTCAGCTCAGGGGCCTGTACAACAAAGCAGCATCATGCTTGCGTTATCCTACTCTCTTTGAGTTTAGCTCAGGTGTTCTGGTACCGTGAAATTGGCTCACTATTACCTTGGTTAGATCACCTTGGTGAGTCATTATTTACACAGGATCCTTAAAGGGACAAAAGAGTTTTCAAATGACATATAAGTAATAGATGTTATATTTGAATGGTTTTGATCTATAAAATCTTTCCTAACAGGATTCCTGATTGTTGCTTTTCCATGTAATCCATCAGCTCACAATAACAAGGGTGATAAGTAAGAACTGAAAACGTAATCATCTGTTGTTGTTTATAAGAAAATAATCCACACCAAGTTAAATATTCCCATCATTATACACGCAACAAGCTCTCTCTGGCTTGTAAACCTTATGTGCATCAGTTATTCAGAATAGTTTCCTCACTGTCAGAGTGCAAAAATACTCTTATAATAACCTGAGCTTATTTATAGCTCATCATTACATTTACTTTGATAACTATGTTTTATTTCAAGTGTTTCTATGGCTTCTTATTTTATCCTGTTTCTGTGATCATACTGTTTACAGATCATCCAGCAGAATATCATATTTGGGCTATTGCTACACTGTATGTAAATCAATTACCTGCAGCTACGCTCAACTCATATAATATCACGCGGGTTACTTTATTTGTGGTTTTGAAGGTATGGCTTCTGATTAACAATTCAGTCTGTGTCACATGAGCATGCTAATAACCTGAAAGGAAAGCCCACACCTCAAAGAACCAGTTCATAACCACCTTTGCTGTACAGGCTATCCAGGACGCCAGTGAAGTCAGACAACCTCAAGAGAGTTGGACTAGGCTGAGCTTGCTTCATGGTACAGACCCCACTTGGCTGAAGCTTGATGTACAGTATATACCAAAGACTAGTAGATGGTTTACACAGACAATCCTCATTTGCAGCATGTGTGGTGCTGTACCTGTTGTGTGCTCATTCCCTCACAGATGTTGCCCTCTTTAAAGGAGTCAGGGGCTGCAAATCCATCTACGTCATCGTTCTCCTCTTCTTCCTCCTCCTCCTCCTCCTCCTCCTCCTCCTCCTCCATGTTCTTCATCAGAACAGATCCTTCATCGAGTAAGTCCAAGTCCACCGTGTCTGGCTGTAGAAGTGCTCCTGCAGGCTCCACAGACTCTCTCAGTAGATGTGGTGCAGGTGGAATCAGGGCTGGTGTTGGTGCTGCTGTCTGTACTGGTTCCACTAGTGGGGATATCAGTGGTGGGATTAGTTCTTTCACTGGTTCTACAAGAGATTCCAGGTTCTGGACTGATGATTCATGAAGGTATTTTGTTTCCATGTTCTGGATGAGGGGTTCATTGGGTTCTTCTGGCTCTAGTTCCACCTCTGGTTCTTCAAGAACATTTTCCACAACTGAAGAGACATGACAAATCCTGATGATGCTTTATGTGACAGGTATAAGTAGTAGTTAATAAAATTGTAATCACATATAACAAAACTAGTCTTTTTGGGTTTATCACATTTTTTACATTCAGAACCTTTGTTAAACATTTGCCTCTTCCACAGTTCATTCTGTCAAGTGGGAGACATAGTCAGATATGGTCAGAAATTCCTGAGATCTCCAAGTTGTACTTACAATTTAAAGGTTGATGTGAATGTTTTTTTCCCACTTGGCTGCTCATAATAATGTTTTAACTAAATTACATGAACACAGCATTACTATGGCTGCTAGATGTCACCAAAGCACATTTATTGATGATAACCAACTATTAGCCCACTGGGAGGTCGGTAGTCCTAATGAACCACAGCGATGGGCATGATACTGCCTGATAATTACAACTCAGTGGCTTAATAACAGTGGAACTGGCTGATAGCTGTAGACTAATATGAGTTACAGGTTAACTGGGTTGTACAAGAGATCCGATTGCTGAAATCTCTCTCAAAGACTGACATGTTTTGGTGAAGAGTTCTTCTTTTAAAACAAAAAGGCTGCACGGAACCCTTTCAGTTCTGTTACATTCTAATTATTGTTAAAGATATTACTCATTCATTTTTCACCTACTGTACAACAACTACAGTGTGTTAGGCTCAATTTCAGTGATGCAAATGTAGTTCTGGGGCTGTAGTTCTAATCCCAAAGCAGTCCATGGTCAGGGGCTAGTACTTAAATGTCCAGGAACTATCAGGATGGAGCACAGTGTTAAATAGTGCTGACTGATCAAATGTCATGCAGTGTTATACACATCTGGCATTTTTCAAAACCTGCTGCACTCATAAAGAGTAATTGATTGTTGCATGTAACATTTAATATTTAAAAAAGTATTAAAGTTCAACTTTTACAAAGACAGTGAGCATGTTCTGTTTATTTGTTTATAATGTTTTTTATTTTTCCCTTTTAGACGTCCAAAGCGAAACAGTTTTTGCTCTGTGTGATGCTAAGATGATGTAATTATTGCAGCTGTAATGCCTCCCATGCAAAATAAAAAAGTGGTGTCTTGGTGGTGTCTCAATGTAGTTTCCCAGCAGCCCTTCTTATTACCTTTAATAAAGTCTATGCTCTTCAGAGCTCTCTCCTGCCTGCTGAAGTTAAATCTGTAGTGGCTCATATTCTCATAACCTGGTTTCAGTGTCTCAGCTGGACAGGAGCCGGTGGCTGAGATCACTCTGAGGAGAGAGTGGAGGGGAGAAAATAGGAAGAAGTAGAGGAAGCTAAGAATGGATTGAATTCAAAAATCTTTACACTATTTAGACATAATACTCAAGAGTATTTAAAGTCATGTTGTATTATATCATTTAACACTACTCACTTGGTGATCAGCTCTCTTGAATTCTGAGGACAGGGTGGGTGTACGTGGGAAAATAAAGAGATGATGTTACAGAAAAGATGAACACACAAATCCATCAAACACATCATAAACAGAAACCCACACTGCCACAGAGCAGTGCTGTGCCCACCTGAACAAAAGCAGCCATGTCCAGCTCTTCCATGCTGCTCGCTGCTTTCTCCACCAGTTTGCTGTTGGCGTCCACACTGTCTCCATAGCAATGCACCAGCGCCTGGGCGTGGCTTGTCTTGTCATCTTGCTCAGCGGTGATTAGCTGGGTCATCACCTTTAAGGTGATGATGCAATAAAGATGATGATGATGATGATGATGATGACAATAATGTTTCAACTACCGTAACAACAAGTAGTGTTACTGCTACTACCATTAAATATTACACTATAAATACTTTTTATATACCACAAAATGCATAAACATGTATTTAAAATATCCTGCTTACCAACATGCACGTATAACTAAACTAATATTATGCTAATATATTCTTGAATAGAAGAGAAAATGTAAAATATATGATTATTACATCAATATATCAAAATGTAGCTTATACTCTACATTACAATAAATATATATCAGTATACCATATTCTTTTTCATATCTGCTGCTTCTACTAGTACTGTTAGAGGCAGAGCCCCGCACTACACAGTTTATGAGAGGAAGTCAGAGAGAGGAACAAACTTGGACCTTGCGTCTCTCCTCCAGGATGGAAAACATGCGGCTGAACTTGTCACACACACCCTGTTTTTGAATCCTACAGTTCTCCTACACAGGGGAGAGCACAGAGAAGTGGATACAAGCAAAGTTCATGTTGAATGTTAAATATGGTCTGAATAACAGAGAGTGCTTTTATTATACAGGCAGACTGTGTTGGCTTCTTGAGACTACCAGACATTTAAGGTTTTGTTGCCTTTACTACACACACACAGACACACACAAACACGCACCTCTATGTTTCTGCAAGTTTCATCTAGCTCATTGATCAAAGCCTGGATTTTGTCGTTGACTGCCACCAGAGAACTGACTCCTTGACTCAGCTCATCCTAACAATCAAAAGAAAACTGACTGGATTAATCACTCTCAGTAAAAGGACATCACTCTACACAGACCAAGTGTGTCTGCTCTTGGAACTGGGTCTTCAATCCACATATTTCATATACAAAGGCCAGTATTACAGG
>JAUMHL010000028.1:24700329-24717335 GCA_032362345.1 Sandelia bainsii | reverse complement strand
AGCTTCAGAATGAAAAAATTTATATATATATATATATATATATATATATATATATAATTCCACATCACCTGACAGTGACTGGCATATATTCTGTATTATCTTCCACCTCTTTATAAATATTGTCCTCTTTATACTGAGTGAGCATCATAAACAGTAGCTTTATGTTTTCATGGCTGCACAATTCCACAAAGTAGAAATATTTTAGATACAAATTTCTCCCAAATTCAGCTTGACACACTGTATCACTGCAATAACTGGAACAATGTTTGGCTGCAGTTTGATGACTCAGTCCACACTTTCAACAAATGTTAATTGAACTCAAGCTTGGCATGCAGGTGCTTTCATGAATACACCATCATACCAGCAACTGACTGCAGCTGCATCATCAGAATGATAATCACATGTACATTTGATCATTTCAATCCCATCAAGCAATGAAAATACAAACCACAAAGAAGAACAGTTTCCTTACCTTCCTTCCTTGCATCTGCTGATTGCGCTGAATGAAAGTGCAGTTTACCTTCTTGTGTGTCTGTTTTTTCTGCAGGTCATATTTCTCTAAATCAGGCAGTAAATCCGTTGAAATTTGGCAAATGTGAGCAAAGCACCAACAACAAAAGAGAAAGTCCACAGTAAAACTCTGCGTGCTGAGTTAAGTTGTGCGTGAAGCTGCTGACCGGTGCAGACCACAGAGGGTGACACTTCAAATGTCAGCTTGGAAATACCAGACTCCCTCACTCAGTCGGGGGAGTTTGAGTAAGGCTCAAATGAGAGTTTCACTTCTGGTTTGTGGTTCGTTTCCAGCTGTTTAAATTCACCACTGAAAACCAAAAGTTGAGGTCAGGAAGTCATATCGAGGTCAATCACTTCAAGAACTATCACATCCGAGTAGAGAAATGAAGCCTGAGCCTGTTTGTAGCCTCAGAGCTCTCTTCTTCAGGTCCTGTGGCACTGTACGCTGTCACTGAATCTGCCTGGACATTAGGACAGAGTCTGTCTCCTGCTCTCTCTGTCTGTTTCCACTACTTTTCTTCTCACTCACCCTGTTCCTCTTGGTTCATACAAGCAGTAACTACTGTGTCTGTTCACAGCTTCCTCACCATCCACAGCAATGTGTGTATGTGTGTGTGTGTGTGTGTGAGAGAGAGAGAGAGAGAGGACACATGGGGGGTGATTTCTGCTGGAAGGTGTCCGCTTACAGCTCAGTGCCTCTGAAATGATCCCAACACATGCAGACACACACACACACACACACACACACAGAGGTAGCAGGAGTGCAGGAGTACTTTAGGTACAAAAGTACAAATCTCCATTAAGAAAACAATGTATTTTAAATGTTTAGTAATGAATAAAAAATGTAGCATAGAGACTCTTTGTATATTTTTTTGTAAGAATCTACATCTGCAAAGTAAGGAAAATGGAAAATAAATGTAGTGGAGTAAAAGTAAAAGTAACAGAAAATGGAAATACTCCTGTATAAGTACAAGAACTTGAATGTAAATGTACTTAGTTACCCACCACCTCATACACACACACACCATATCAGGTAGTGGCTGGTATGTGAACAGATTAAGGCCCCTCCAGGCTGCGCTCTTTCTACTGTTACACACACACACACAAAGATGGAGTCCTCTTTAAGGTGCTAACTGTAGCACTTTGATTTGCACTATTCTTCACCACATGAATCTGCAGGAAGCAAACAGCAGAGCGGCAGTAAAGTCAGTGAACGTCACAGTGGAACCTGATCACTGTGTGGAACCACGCTGAGAGATGGTTTTTGCTTTTCGTGTCACACGCTACTTAAAAGGAAACTGTTACCGTTGTGTCTCATAGCTGAATATAATTCAGTCACTCAACTATTACAAAGTGTGTCCCCTTCTTATTCTATCATTATTAATCTCTGGTTGCAAAGCTACAAGGAAACAATCATTCTGTAAATGTCTACATGCAGTTATAGTTTGGACATTTTGACAAAAACAGAGTGGTTTGTTTATTTGCCTCAGTTGGAATTGGTTTACACATCACATTAACATAGATTAATACCACAGTATGTTATAGTGTACATGCCTCCTTTGAGAAGATCAAGTGTTTTCAATATAAATGTGGCTGTTTTATGTATTTATTTTTGTACTGAGAACTGCGTTGTCACAACTATTTTAAACTATTTTTTAAAGTATATTTAAATCATTAAATAAAAGAATGAGACATATTTCACTTTTTGTTGGTTTTAAATGGTCAGTGACCTCTGCTGATGATAAGGGACCAAGACATAAGATTAATATCCTTAGTCTATTTCTTATGGTAATTACACAAAAATGACAATTGGAAAAGCTGGTTGGATTTGAGTATTTTATATGGTTCCTCCTGTGGGTCACATTTAGATCAATGAACTCTCCTTGTTTATCTGCTAAATAATGTTGGCTTTTAGATTTAGTGAGAGTAATGTTTCACATAAATTTTACAATGACTATGATTTTAACCACCCCTCTGTAATGGAACAGATCAAGTCAACCATTTGTTAGTGACACCACTTCAAGTCTGATTTAAATAAACATGTAACATCAATTAGAACAGAGTTGCAGGCATAGATACAGGCTTTACCACATTTCAATCAAAAAACCTCACACTGAGAAACGGCTCTGAAGCATCAGAAACATTTATTTTACACCAGTACATCAGACACTTCATTTTTATTCATACGCCTTCCTGACAGACACCAATAGTATCAGTCCATGCTAAGAACAGAAAACATCTATGTGCCACTGCGTCTATGTACAGCACATCTGTCATTTTGTCACTTCACTGCCAAAATGGTCCACGTCTAAAATTCTATACATCCTCTTGACATATCAGCTAGTGATTAATCAATCATTAAAAACATAACAAAAATAAAATAATGCTTCAGTATTCTTCTTATCTGGTCACTAGATTTCACAATTACACCAGTTCTTGTTATTTATGTCACTGTTTCATGTTTTACAATGGAAGGTTCTTGACTCAGACGTTTGGTCAATAGAGCAAAATGAGAGACAGTAAATGAGGGCGTTAACAATGCAGCATTTCAGCGCTCAGTGACCACATGACACGAAGCACAATAACTAATCGAGTCAACATACATGTCGTTAAAAACACAACATCTGCAGGTTTCAGAAAAAGCCCTTTAAAAAGAGCCATGAAACCCAGCGATGGATTGACTGGACACACAAAAAACTGGAAGACAACTCAAACTAAACAAGGATTAAAAATCAGAATCACATGTGTTCACTTTCAGTTGTGCTGATTCAATAAAGTATTTGTTGTTGAAGACTTCTAATAACTAGATTTAGCTCCACTTTATTCTTCTCATGGTCTGAAACTGAGCACATTTAGGACTTTTATTTGAATGAACTTGCAGATTCTCATCTTTTAAAACTGGAATCTGGAAATGGAGAACAGCAATGGAAGAGAATTATTTTGCTTTTATTGCATGTATTCTCATGATATGTATAAATACATAACAAGTCTGTGTTTGAGCAAATCAAAGGAAATGTCGTGAATAAATGAACCTGTTTGGTTCAGTGTAATGTGAAAGGGGCCATATTATGCTGAAGTGATGATGGGCGTCCATCTAAAACATGAGCTCAACATGTGTAGAGGAAATCAACTGTGTCTCTGGCGCAATACTTTGCAGACACTTTCTCTGGACCCCCCCCCCCCCAAAAAAATAATCCTGACAGCACACATGACCATCACCAGTCCACAGCTCAACTGTTTCAGACAGAGGATCAGAGGAGGTACCGTCTAAAGACCCATTTTAACCATTACAAAATAAGTAGTAGAATTGTAAATAGTCCAACACTGTCGATAGAGCCCCAGAATAAAAATGTGAACTCAAAATTATGATTTTGCATAACATGGCCTCTTTGAAAAGTTGACACAAACAACTACTTCTACTATAGTAAAGCTAGTTCTACTCCTGTTTGACAAAAAACTACCAACAAAAAGAGGACAATGATGTTGTGATGGTTGTAAACTGCTCTGCATCAGTTGCTATGAGAGCTGTATAATCTACAGAACTGCTGCTACACAAACAAATAAGACTTCATTTTCCCTTCATTAACAACATAAATAAGAAAAAAAAGCAAAAATGACAGCGAAACTCTAAACATACAGTTTACACCACGTGTAGTGTTTTTACTTCCTCACAAACCTAAAGAAAGAAAGAAAACAAACAAAAAAAAGGTTTAATCAGTGTGTACGTACTTGTGTGTTCTTCTCTTCTGACTGACACTGTAACACTGGACTCTGTGGCTCCCACAGCACGCACACACACACACACACAGCCCTCAGTGTGAACCAGGTAGCTCAGTCCTACATGTGAGGGAGACGTGGACTGAGCTTCAGTGTGAATGAGGGAAGAAGTAAAGGAGAAGAGGACACGGGAGGACTGCAGTGAATCCACACTGCAGCTGGAGTATATCAAAGAATGTGATAATTACTGCTACTGCTGAGAAACTGAATGGATGTGATTACTTTGTCAATTTTTCTATTGTCCTGAAGGAGCAGAGAAACACCTCAGTGGCAAATACCACTGTCCGCAGGGAGCTGTTGATTTCCAGCTATCTGTTCAGTCACGGTCACTTGTGCCAAAGCTGGGTAACATTCATTCCCAGAAGAACCTGACGACAGATTCAGCTGGTTGATCCTGCAGCTGCACTTATCAACTGTAATGAATTCAGATGTTGAGGAGTCTCTTTCTAACTTTCACTGGAGTTCTGTGACAGCGTTACAACTACTTCAGAATGGATCTGCATTCTGATTCATTCAGTGAGCTGCCCTCTCCATGCTAACACAGACTGTTGACTGTTGTTCAGGAGGGTATTGAGGACAAATAAACACCCCCACCCCGTCCTGTCAGCTCCTTACTGACCTATTTCTAGCCAGCGTAGAGCTGGGAGAGAAGCCGCGACACATGTTTCCCAGCAAGCCAAAAAGAGACAGCTCGTTTCTCACCTGACAGTAGAAACTAAACTCTGAGGGACTCGTATTAACGATCTAGAAAACATGAACTTCCAGACACAACGACGCAACGTCCAGGACAGTGCTGATGCTCACAATATCACACCAAAAGACAATTAAATACAACTGTCTGTGACTTCTCTGTCTCTATGGGACGGATGTCATTTAGTTATAATGACAACAGCAACAGTGTTAATTCTTCCAGAGCTCATCATTCTTCATCTCTCATTAGGAGATTCCCTGTGATGAAGATGAAGCAGCTTCATTTGTAAAGTTTTCTGTTCAGCTAATAAGTTAAAACCTTCTCATTTCATCAGAATCCCACAGTAACTGTTCCACAGTTGAAATGAAATTGCAAACAATTAGCGAAAATTACACTTGACATTTTCATATAATTACCCACAGTTGTAATAGAATTATAGCATTTAGTTTCACTTTGAAATTATATTTTATTTTAAATTCATATTTTCAACAAAACATAGTACTGAAGAGTAATTATTAGTACATTTTTCTTTCCCCACAGCAATTGGGTGAAATATTTTCTTAATGGTTCAGAAATTTCCAGGTAATGATGTAAAAATTTCACTGAAACTGTGAAACAATTACTGGGTCATTATTATAGAAATAGTTTTCTCTGGTATCACTTTTGTCCAACTGATGTGAAACCTTTTACAGGTAAAATTATTTTACATCTGTAATGTATCTGTAGATATCTCTCTACATTTTAACCTTGTTACTTCATCACTGTGAGACCACTGGAGTGTCCCAGTTTAATTCTCCCTCTGTGCTTCTGACTCTACCTGATGGATGATTATGAAGCAGATGTAATATTGTCATCTTGTAATGGGAGTGTAACAACATGTGCTGGTCAATGTTACACTGGACTGGACAACAGGCAACATCTGCCTCGTGTCTAACAAGTGGTAAAACCTGCTTATTTCTCCTCCTCTCCTTCTTCTTCTCCTGTCACCCCACCTTAAACTGAGATTTAAAGAGGGTGATGGTGTGTATTATTTGCTGGTGTGTGTGTGCGTAGGAAGGGAGGAGAAAATACTTGACAGTGTGTATCAGTACTGTGGCTGTGGTGGAGTCGTGTGTCAATCATTGGTTGATACCTATGAAGCTGTGGTTGACAGTCACATTGTAAGCTCAGTGTGTGTGTGTGTGCGTGCGTGCGTGCGTGGCTAGTATGACTCGGTCCTGTAGCTTTGGTGGGCATCGGAGGTGAGCTGGGTGGTTTCTGTAGCTGAAGATGGCTGCATCACGATGGGCGCAGCGCCATCTAGGGACAAGACACACACACACACACACACACACACACACATTAGAAAGCATGAAGACCAAAGAAAGATGTACCTGTAACTGACTGTTACAGAGAGGGTGGGGTTGGTTGGGGAGTGACACAGATGAGATGTCAGGCAATAGTAGAAAACTGTTGGTTGTCTTTACTCTAACATTGTTGGACAGTTGTGCTACTACCCAGTGATTCGGTGTCTTGTACAAGGACACTTCAACGTGTGCCAGGAAGGAATGACTAACTAACTAATATCATCAAAGAGCACTCATCTGTGGTATACTGAGGAATTTCAAAACCTTTTTGAGATTTTGTGTGAAACATCCATGGAGTTTTGTAAATATGCGACATAGTTTAAAAGAGGAACCCTGGTAAAGTTCTGTGTTTCTGTCGGTACAGTGCTTCCCTGTCCTCACCTCTCTCTTCAGCGGTCATTTGGGCCTCCAGGTCCTCAGGGGAGACATAGAACTCGGGCTCCTGGTCCATGGGTGGCCGAGGTTTACATTTACCACAGCAGCAGTTACAGCAGCAACACAGGCAACAGCAGAAATAACAACCTGTGGCCAGGCAGCAGAAGACAAACAAGGCCTGTGGGAAAAAAAGGGGAGACAGAGAGAGACGTGAAACACGTGAATAACTGACAAGTGACAAACATGGACGAGTAGGCAGAGCAGAGGGAGCCAGACCATCAGTAAATCACTGGTCCTGTAGTGTTAAATACTATATAATAAACACATAGAATCTACTTATGTGAAAAGTTTTTTCAGGATAAATACATGTGCTGGTTGGTCAGCTTCTTTCTAAGAACTACTTCCTGTTCAAAAACATCAAAACATGTGGAAAGTACAAACAGTGGAAGGACACAAGAAAAAGGATTAGTGCACACTGTGCATGTGTCAGCACAGTGACTGCCCATCCTACCTTGGCCCACCAGCTGGAGAGAACAAAGTATGTGTTGACGTTCTCCTCTCCGAACTGTTCTGCGACATAGAGCCCCAGTGAGCCGTATTTGTCGTAGATGTTCTTCCTGGTGGCGTCGCTTAGGATGGTGTGGGCGTTGTTTATTTCCTTGAACTTTTCAGCAGCCTCTGGGTTGTCTGGGTTCTTGTCTGGGTGAAACTTCAAAGCCAGTTTCCTGAGAGCACAGGTGGAACTTGGTCATTTTGGAACTGTCAACTTTGAGTTGAGATTTTTATGTCAGAAAAAGACTGTGGATATGGATAATTGTTACTTTATAGTCCTAACATTACCCCAGAGATCTTGTTGAAAACATTTGTTTTAGAGAAATACATAATACATACATTTATTTAAGTACTGTCCAATTTACAGTACAATTTTGAGATACTTGTACTTTAGATTTAGTTACTAGTTCCTTTTTGAGATCTAAAGAGCTTATATATGTTGTTATGTTGATGTATTGTTATGGATGAAGCAGCTGTCTGTACATAAAGCTCCAGCTTTAGCTGCTGTTGCTGTTAGTTTCCACACCAAGTTGCTATAGTAACAGAATAAATTTAGCATTTTTCACCTTTGAGAGTTTGAACAGATTTAAGGTACTGTAAATACTTATACTTTTACAGGAGTATTGAGTTCATGTACTTGTATATTCTGTGAATAAATGCTGGATGGATGAGGAGAAGCCCCTGTACACCACTCATTAAAACAATCCTTTGACGTTTTAAACTGTTGGTCAATGGCCTCTGACTCCCTCTAGTGGTGATAACCTCACATCACTATAGAGATGGAGTCTCTAACACTCCCTACAACATGGAACTGCTGTAGAACATTCTTGCGACATGTACCTGTAACATTTCTTGATGTCCTCTGTCGTGGCGTTCTTGTCGAGTCCAAGCACAGCATACAGTGATTCTCCTGATGTGGAGAGAGTCCTCTGTCTCTGATGATCCATGGCCTCTCTCTCTCTCTCTCTCTCTCTCTCTCGATCCTTCTCTCACTCGCTCCCTGACTCACTCAACCTCTCACCTGTCAGGCAAAAAGAGAAACAAGGAAAGAAACAAGGGAGCTGATGAGCTACAGGCTTAAATCAAAAACATTTACTTTTCAGTCTTCTTTCTTTTTCTGTGAAACCATCCTTCCTGCACATATTCTCTTACATACTGTCAAAATAATCCTGCATATATCTCACAGTAAGGTGCACTTGAAATGGCCAGAGTCCATTGTTTTAGTTCCACCAAGTCCCTAAATGCCACATCACACCTGTTGCCTTCAGGTACAGGATATCTAAGCTGTTCATTAGGCCTCTTGGCTGCTGACAGAGTGGAAGTGTCACTCCTGGCTTTTACAGATGCTCATGTGTTATACAACAAAACCAGGGCTGAGTGTTTGTTGACTTGATAGGTGGAGAGGAGACAATCAGCTTTAGTCAGCATTTGCACAGCACCGCATGAGAAGTAGAAACATAGCTTTAATATTTAAAAGGACATAACATCAGAGAGTTAAGAACTTAGCAGGAAGCCATGACCAAGACAGAATAATGCTCAATACACCATTTAGATTCCAAGTGTAAAGATAGATTTAACGGTGTGATGAGCAGAGGAAGAGAAAGGGATAAATGGGTTAAACTGGGGTTCACGTCACATAGCCAGTGTGACTGTGTGGATAAGGCAGAGATTTATAATCAATGTCCTGAATGAGCCTCAGGTTCCCAGTACGTCAACTATGTGGGAGCTGCAGCAAACAGGACGCTGCCACAGAGTAGGGTCTGTTCTTGAATCACTGCATGAATCCTTCCTTGTCAACAGTTTGGACTGGCATCACATCTTTGTCTCGGTTCAACCATTGCAAAAAATCCCTCCCACATTCTTTGATCACAGGGCAAATGAAAAAGAAGTCATCTATTCACCATGGCAGGATCTTCATGACTGTGGATGATACCGTGTAGCACAGCTCTTGCTACCATATCTACAAGAACAAGAGATGGGGGCTTCAACAGAAATACTGAAGAACAGGAACTGATGCAGGACTGTACAGCTTCTAGATGATGATTTCATTTATTAATGGAGCCAGTATTTACTTAGGTTATCTTTGTGCAATCTTTTTGATGATCTAAATCATTTAAAATGTGACAAATATGCAAAAATAAATAATAAAATCAGGCAAAGGGCAAATACCTTTTCACAGCACGGTACATGTTTTATGTTGTCAAACTCAAATGTCTTTGGTGTAAACACAAACAAAGGAGCGTTGGTGTTCAAATACATTAGACAGGATTTTATCTAGTGTGGATGATTACTTTTTCATTATCTGCAACACTGATAATAAGGTAGTGGTGAAGTTAACAGATGTAATGTCCATGCCTGTCTGTTTACAGTCAAAACTATCATTGTTAAGTTCATTTCTAAGCTTTTTAGGTGACCTAGCAGTGTCAGTTTTGTTTTAAATATCACGTTTAACCCTCTACAATAACTACAGTGGAAAATACTTATGGACACATAAAACCAAGATAAATCTGTATCAGAGTGATGACAAGAACAAAGTGTTCCAAGGGAAGCTAACATCTAAGAAGTAGAGCCAACTGTTATGTTGCCTTCATCTGGGGAAAGCTCAAAATGTGTGTGTGTTTTTTTAATTTTTTATTACAAATCTCAAATGTGGAGAACAGCAACTAACGGATATGTTATGGGACTTTGTCCAACACATTCTGGGGGGCACTGAACATGTAAGAGTCTAATAGAGTTAAACGAGGTATTGTATGAAGAGATACAGTTGTGCTCAAAAGTTTACATGCCCTGGCAGAATTTGTGATTTTTTTCAGAGAATATGAATGATAACACAAAAACGTTTCTTTCATTCATGGTTAGTGGTTGGGTGAAGCCATTTATTACCAAACAATTGTGTTTGTCTTTTTTTTACATCATAATGACAACAGAAAATACCCAAATGACCCTGATCAAAAATGTACATACCCTTGTTCTTGATACCGTGTATTGCCTACTTTAGCATCAATGACAGCTTGAAGTCTTTTGTGATAATTGTGGATGAGACACTTTATTTTCTCAGATGGTAAAGCTGCCCATTCTTCTTGGCAAAATGTCTCCACTCCTGTACATTCTTGGGCTGTCTTGCACGTTTGAGATCTCCCCAAAGTGGCTCAATGATATTGAGGTCAGGAGACTGAGATGGCCATTCCAGAACCTTCACCTTTTTCTGCTGTAGCCATTGACACGTTGACTTGTGTTTTGGATCATTGTCATGTTGGAATGTCCAAGAGCGTCCCATGCGCAGCTTCCAAGCTGATGAGCGCAAATTTTCCTCCAGTATTTTCTGACAACATGCTGCATTCATCTTGCCATCAATTCTGGCCAAATTCCCTGTGCCTGTGTAGCTCACACATTCCCAAAACATCGGGGGAGCGATCCACCGCCGTGTTTCACAGTAGGGATGGTGTACTTTTCATCATGGGCATTGTTGACTCCTCTCCAAATGTAACGTTTATGGTTGTGGCCAAAAAGTTCAATTTTGGTCTCATCACTCCAAATAACTTTGTTCCAGAAGTTTTGAGGCTTGTCTCAGTGCTGTTTGGCATATTGTAAGCGGGCTGCTTTGTGGCATTGGCGCAGTAATGGCTTTCTTCTGGCGACTCAACCATGCCCATTTTTCTTCAAGTGCCTCCTTATTGTGCATCTTGATACATCCACACCACTTTTTTTTCAGAGAGTCCTGTATGTCAGCTAAAGTTATTTGTGGGTTTTTCTTTGCATCCCGAACAATTTTCCTGGCAGTTGTGGCTGAAATTTTTGTTGGTCTACCTGACCATGGCTTGGTTTCAACAGAATCCCTCATTTTCCACTTCTTAATTAGGGTCTGAACACTACTGATTGGCATTCTTAATTGCTTGGATATATTTTTATATCCTTTTCCTGTTTTATAAAGTTCAATGATCCTCTCCAGCAGATCCTTTGATAATTCTTTTGCTTTCCCCCATGGCTCGGAATCCAACAAACATCAGTGCAACACTAGATGAATCATGTCAGGAGCCTAGAAACTCACTGACTTTTTATACACACCCACTAGTTACAAGCAATCTGTTTGCTTGTAATTTGTGGGTGTGTATAAAGGTTACCTTTAGTAGCCATTTACACCTGTGTGTGTCAACCTGTGTGTATGTTAACATGCCAAAACTTCCAGGGTATGTAAATTTTTGATCAGGGTCATTTGGGTATTTTCTGTTGTCATTATGATGTAAAAAAAAGGCAAACACAATTGTTTGATAATAAATGGTTTCACCCAACCACTAACCATGAGTGAAAGAAAAGTTTTTGTGTTATCATTAATATTCTCTGAAAAATGGCCCCCCAAAAAATCACAAATTCTGCCAGGGCATGTAAACTTTTGAGCACAACTGTATTGGTAAAACTGTTCACAGAACACAATCAAGGTGAGTTTTTATGTTACAATTTTTCAATAAAAAGCCTATAAAAGTTTGTTTTGCCTTTGTGACATCAGCAATCAGCATGATAAGCTAATTCAACACACGATACACTTACAAATATACACACACTCACTGACAACAGTAACAACAGTGAACTGAAAGATCAGCTTTAAGGAAGAAGCCATGTGGACATGTGCACAATAGGCAGACATGGGGAACAGTATAGATGTGTTGTTAAGATTTTTTAAGTCCTGAAGGAACTCCATGTCTTAACCTTTGAATTGTAACTGAGCCCTGGTTATTACAGTAGAACACAGTGAGACAGCAGGTGTAAGGGGGATAGCAGGCTTAGAGAAGACCACACTAAGCCAATCCAGCTACACAGACACTGGACCAGACTGTTAAACTAACACCAGAACAATAATCTGCACATGGTCTTCACACTAGACCTTTCTGATCAGTAGTTACCTCTATATGAGTCATGCTAATAAGAGGATGGTTCATTTCACATGGACATAAAAGTGAACACAAAACAAAATGTAATTTGTGTGATGTCAGATAGTGACTGCACACTTAGGTGTGTGTGTATGTGTGTAGTGAGTAGCATGAGGCTAACTTTAGCAGATTATGGCTGGTTAGTCACTTAAGCATCCAGTGATAATCTTAGACACACACAATGTAAGAAAAATATCCAATGTGGACTAAGACTGAGTATAGACACACTCTATGAACAAGCACTAAGCTACAGGGAAATGTGTCCCATTTGGACTAATGATGTGTGTCAGCCATTAGACTCTTTAAAGTCCTATATGGCACCAGATGGCCGCCATGGCACCGACGACGACACGCCTGACAACACATCAATTTAACACTCCCCCAAATCCCACCCACTACTGTGCCTCGGGTTGCCAGTCACCACACAGATAACCCCCTCACATGACCAGGTTTAACCAATTAGAGCAGTTCATCCACACTCTGTGGATTATCAGCATGTGCGTGCGTGCGTGCGTGTATACAGTATGTGTGCATGGTGAAAAATCACACCCAGTTACCACAGTGATCCAACCAGTAAGTGAACCACACACTCTGCCTACCTGAGCTGTGCAGCCAATGAGATGTTGCCTTGTCTAGTGAGCTGGAAGTCAACAAAGAATACACACACACTGTATTGAAAGTGGCAGCATATGGTCTGTGTGACTTAACATTTGCTTCCACACATTTATTTTTAGTTTAGTACCACATTTTATCCATTGAAGCATTTTCACATAACAATAAAACTGCTTCCTATTGATCCCACTTTGCTTTGGTTCAGAGTCCAAAGATTGACTTTATTGCATTTCTCTATTTGTTCCGTTTAAGTTCACAAGCTGCCCAACTGCAGGTAAATCCCCAAGTAAGAGCGGGCAATATATAGTCAATAAAACAACATAGACAACAATAGATCTGAATTTACATTGTGATATCACAATTTCTAAATTGATGGATTAATTTAAACTGTGAAAAACGTTCACTAAAGCTTAAACCAGTATCATCAAATATCTTCTTTTCTCTAACTAACAGACAAAACCACAGAGCAATCCAATTTCCTATAATGTTAAGTCAATGGAAAGCAGCAAATAGAATCATTTCAATGAATGAATTCATTTATTATAAATAAATAAATATAAAATAGTCACTCACAACTAATCAACTATTCATTGCAGCTCTAATAACAATAGAGCTCAGCAAATGAAAACCCTAATGTGGACCCTGAGGTCAAAGCACATACAGTTCAAGAGAGAACGCACAAACAGGTGCTACACTAGAACCTGGAGGTTAGAGGGAGCCCTTAACTGCATTGTTCCACAAAAACAAAGCTGATAGTAGCACCTGAATGCAAATCAAAAGCACCATCCCCATCAAAGTTCATCACTGGCTCAGAGACAGCGAAAGATAAAAACTATTAGCAGAAATAAGAATTCAGCATCTCCTCCACATGTGTAAATGCAATCCAGACACACCTCAATGTACGGTGTCCATAAATTATTAGGACAAAACTTCCCATATTAGCCAACCATAGCGTTTCATGTGTGTAAGCTTCACTGCATGTGTACACAACCAAAGACACACTAACTGTATGTGGGTGCCACACCAGGCTTCACTTTGTTGTGCTCCACTTTCCAGTGTTGTGTGACTGTTCTGCTGGATGCACCGTCTCCATAACAAACATAACATAATGAAAACATCAGCCTGTGAAAACCAACAGCTGCTGAGAACGGTGCTGTATGATTATTCACTGAGACTCCATGTCGCCTTGATTAATAACACTAAACACAATGACATATGAAGAGATGGTGTGTGTGTGTGTGTGTGTAACTCTTGCCTTTGCAGTTTATATACAGCATGTGCAGAAATTCAACAGACAACTTCTGAAAAAGAGCTGCATGTGGCAAAAAGAACTTGTAAAACACTATAAAACAAAACACATGTGGTAACCAGCTGCTGCCTTTGTGTATTGACAAAGGAACTTAGCATTGTTTTTGGTTTTCAGAAGCTCAGCCAAGAAGCCTGGACACACTGCAGCAAAAGAGGTTCCACAACATCCTTTTGGAAACCTTTGTGCTCCTTAACAAGGAGTTTCAATAAATACACACATGCATTAATCTGGAGATGTTTTTGTGTTCACTATATCCTGGCAACAGGAAGTCACTGCAGGAGTTAAAACATTGCCCTCACTACGAGGAGCAGCCCAGTACAACCAGTCTGCTACTGGTTTAAACTACCTCCCTGTTTCCAACACAGTTGCAAAAAATATCTATACAAACTCAATGCAATTTAATTTGTAAATGATTTAAAACCTATATTTATTGACTATTGAAATAGGACAAAGACAACATATCAAATGCTGAAACTGAGAATTTGATTGTTTCTTGAAAAATATCTGCTGCAGTCTGGGAAGCGTCATGTTCACCACTGTGCATCACCTCTAATTTTAACAACTCTGTAACAGAGGAGAACAACTCATTTAGTTTTGAAAGCAAATGATTTGGGTTCTGCAGCAAGACAATGACCAAATAAACATCAGTAAATACATATCAATACCTCTGAATGACTCAAAAAAACTAAATGAAGGTTTTGGAGTGACCTAGTCAAAGCCTGAGATAATGTGACATGAGCTTAAACAGGCCGTTCATGGTAGAAAGTCCTCCAATATGACTCAATTAAGACAATTCTGCAAAGAGAAGTCTTTCACATCACTCCTCCACAGTGATGTGAGAGATTCATTATCAGTTATCACAAATGCTTGATTGCAGTTGTTGCTGCTAAGGGAGGCACAACCAGTTATTAGGTTTAAGGAGCAATTACTTTGTCACATAGGACCGATTTGCACAGCTTTTTTCCCTTAATAAATAAAATTTTGTGTTTACTCTGGTTATCTTTGTGTAATAACAGAATTAGCACTGGAAAGGTTTATTTCACAAGCCAAATTGGAGAGTATGACAGTTTTATTATTGTATGTGTGAAGCTAGAATCACAAGTGATATTAAAAGGAGGTGTCTCTGCACACCTGCAGGCACACAACACTAAACTAAAACACAGCATGTTTGATCAAAAATGTTTAAAAAGGAACAAGACCTTTTATCATGATGCTCCAGCTCTATCTGATGTCTTAATGTGTTTGCTTTCTGCTGCTTATGAAACATTTTGCATCTCATGATTGTTCTGATAAGTCGCTTCCGGTGTCACTACCTCAAACCGGTCTGCAAGTAACTGTGACCATGAAGTGTGATATATCTGTGGTGCTCACATGTCAGACAAACATCAAAACACAAAGAGCCAGCTCAGAATGTCCTGTGAGCTTAATATGTGAATAAATGTAGTTGTTTCTGTGTGGTACACTGATGCATTGTGGTTGCTCTCAGGTCACAACTGAATACTGCTACAATGCTGACAAACACGTAAACACTGTGGAAATTCTGAATTAAGTGTCTCAACATTCATCATAACTACACTTACAAAAACTAAACTAAAGCTAAACAAGCACACTCCTCAAATCTCACTCCTGATGGGATCCTAATGTGTCCTTCATTTCAGTCAGGCAAAAACCTCTGTTTATCTAGGGAAGGTTCACTAAACACCAAAGCTTCTTTCAGACAACGCCCAGACACACTCAGTGAGCAACCAACTTCACGAACAGGAAAACACTGGCAAAAGATTCTGTCTCATGACATCCTGATTTATTCTTAGGATGATAAGACACAAGAGTACAAGACATGCTGTAGGAAGCTAAGACACGTAAAAAAAATACAAAGAAGTAGCACATACAGAAGTGAGACTCAAAAGTAAAATCACAAGAAACCACGTCCCCAATCTGAAGAGGCACTTCATCAATCTTCACACGGCTCCAACACAGATTCCAGGAGGAAGTTCCACCTTCCAAACCATCTGTTAATCTATTGACATGATGCAGTATTTATCTTTATGTGACAAGCAACACACTAACAAAATACACCAACAAGCAAATACTCAGCATTTATTATTTTTAAAGACGATAATAACAATGAAGCAAGTAGAATAGAACACAAGTGTTGTACACCGTGCACTTATTGTGACTGTTTTTATAAAACATATGTGGCTTTTGCCTTTGTGAAAGCTTGTCCATAGAGTCCAGTACGGTGTGAGCGAGCCATAACATGACTACGTCTATATTACCAGTTGCAGACAGTGCACATAAAGCTGCAGAGGAGAGGGTGTGTGGTGTGGTGTGGTGTGGTGTATGTCAACACTACATGCAATTTCCTTGTGTCTGCAGCTTCCTTGTGTCATCACTGTGGATGAAGTAGACAGACTCTCTCCCTGAGTGGCTGCTTATGAACAGCTGGTATGAACAGCACACACAGTAACACTGCAAAATGTTTAAGGGTAAAATTTCTCTTTAAGCCAGCTTCAGCTTCCAAAGCTGTATACTGTATTTCCACAGACTGCTGGCGCTATTTTATTCTTAACGCTTTGGTTTGTCTGATTGTTGCCCAGTGGGGAAGACACGGATCATTAGTCAGTATCATTGACTACACAAGCCAACAGCTGCTGTCTGCACGCGTGCGCACGCACACACACACACACACAGCCTGCTTTGTGTGAAATACAGAGAATCCAAATTGAATGTGCTGCACATTATGCAGAGAGGATATTATACTAATATAGTTAAAAGTTGTTTGCTGATGCCTGCACACAAATATATATTATATCTATATATATAATATATTATACACTACTCACAAAAAGTTAGGGATATTTGGCTATCTGGTGAGATTTATGGAAAACGTAAAAAGTTCACACTAC
>JAUMHL010000028.1:24658938-24693223 GCA_032362345.1 Sandelia bainsii | reverse complement strand
TAGTGATATTCACATTGCCAAACATAACATGACACACAGCATTTTCCATGTAGCTCCTAGTCTGTTAATGCTTTGTCGCTTTATCAGGATAATGTATTAAATCATTAATACCTGTCTGAATCCAGACTCGTTCTGTTCCTGGCAGCTGACAGCTGGCAGGTGAAACAAAACAAAGCTCCGGTCTTAGGACAGACAGTTAACCAGGACTTCTTCTCATACCAGTTTCTGGAGAAAGACCGAGTGTAATTTCTCCCTCTGACAAAACACAAGCTCTGCAGTTAATTTCCGGGTCTGGAGCAGTGACGTCAATCCTGTGGGCGGGCTTTGGGCGCAAAATGTGGCGCCCCAAGGTTCTATACTTTGTAATGGAGGGGGTTCCAGTGCGCATGCACCAGTTATAGCGTAGGTCTATGGTAAAGATTTGCGCCCCAAACAGGAAATACGTCACACGACCATTCAGTCGCGGTAAACAAGTGAGATAACATTTTTAAACTACACTTGAATGCTGATTATACACTGTACTCACGGTCTGTATAATGTATAGATCGTTTCTTTAAATTTTAACTTTTTTTAAAAATTATTTTATGTGATTCTTCATGTGAGACAGGTGGGGCGGCGCACCAGCGCCCTCTATTGACGGGCCGCCACTGATCACAACCCTCTCCCCTATTTGTTTCCACTTTCCCTTTTCACCCTGCTATCTTATCATAAAGACTCCATATTATTAAGTTCATAATTTATGTATTGGCATCACAACCATCATTCACTCATTAATTTATTCAGTTCAAAGCTTCACACAGCATCATTTTGACCACTCTCCATGTTGTACATTTATCGTCCACTTGATGGCGCGGTAGAGCAAATGAAGG
Organism: Sandelia bainsii; assembly: GCA_032362345.1. NCBI lineage: Eukaryota > Metazoa > Chordata > Actinopteri > Anabantiformes > Anabantidae > Sandelia > Sandelia bainsii. The sequence goes on along the minus strand of JAUMHL010000028.1, from coordinate 24,692,354 downwards.
ACCGTGAAGCTTCGGCCCATGAGTGAACCAATTGGATGGAAAGATTCAATGCTTCATGAAGTTTCATCTTATTACAGGATATACGATTAAGATATCTGCATTGTATTTCCGGCTAGTCAAAAGTGTAATTTAAGATATCTACAACTAGATTTTGACTAGTCAGAAGTCGAATTAAATGTATTTACGGATATCTGACTAGTCAGAATGTTCCATTGACTTGAATAGGAAAAGTAATTTAAGATATCTACAATTCAGTTTTGACTATCCGTAATGTGAATTCCAGATATCTTTAACTACATTGTGACTAGTCAAAAGTCTAATTGCAAATGCATTTCTAGATATCTGAAATGTAATTACGGATACTCGACTAAAGACTGTTAAATGTTAAATCCGCTTGCCATATCCCTGCGCTGTTTTAGCATTTATTAGATAGACGGAATTCACATTACAGATATCTGCATTGTACTTCTGACTAGTAAAAACTATAATTTCAGATATCTACAATTGAATTTTGACTAGTAACATCTTACTTTGAGACATCCAAAAAGATAAATAAGATATCTTTTAAATGTGTTGAATTAGAGATATATTTAACTGGAATTATGACTAGTCGAAATTCCTTTAAAGATATCTTGAAGTTTCATTTTGACTAGTCACATTGTAAATTTGACTAGTCAAAATGCATTTCTAGATTTCTGAAATGTAATTACGGATACTGGACTAAAGACTGTTAAATGTTAAATCCGCTTGCCATAGGAATCCCTCCCACTGTCCTTCTGCGCGTCCCCGGTGACAGCAGGCGCGCTTATGACGTAACAGGAAGTTGGTTACGTTCCTAGCAAGCGACGTAAAAGAAGAAAAACTTCGTGGTTAAAGGCGAAATTCTGCTAGCGAAACTTTAGGTATGTTAATATAATTCCTTTATAAACTTAGGTTTAACAGAAAGCTTCTCAAAAGTAATTTCTATATAGATCTGACTGTTATTTCTAAAGTTGCAGTAACTTTATGTAACCAGTTAGCACATATGTAAAACGTTTGCATGTGTCGTTTATCGGTTTAGTCAAGTCATGGGCTAACGTTAGCATTGACAACTAGCAGGACACAGCCCGAATTCCGTACAGCTACCAATGGCTAACGGCTACTTTAGTTAGCTTCACTTTGAAATGTTTTTTAACCCAACATTTTGAAACTTTTGGGTCAGACAGCAGTATTGGGGTCGAAAAGTAACATACTATAATATTACTACGTGCGTAAAAGCTGCAAGGAAAAAATACAAACTATTTACCTCCTGAAGTATCTAGCTAATGTAACGTTACAGATTAGCGTTAGGGTTTGACAAGTAATTGGAAGTTTACTCGCATTTCATTTAAGTAGGCCTAAAAAAAAGCCAAGTAAAGTTATTTATTTTTATTTGTTCTCACACCAGTAATAGTCATGCTGCAGTAGAATGGCTTTGTTCTTGTTAACTTGACAGAATCTTTGTTTTCCTCCAGTGTCGGGGCCTGTTGACAAAGGGCTCTAAAGATGTCGTCGGGCGCTCTCTTTCCAAGCTTGGTGAGCGGCTCCAGGGGAAGCTCCAGCAAGTACCTGGTGGAGTTTCGTGCTGGCAAAATGACCCTGAAGGGAAACGTGGTGACGCCGGACAAACGCAAAGGCATGGTGTACATCCAGCAGTCCGATGATTCTCTGATTCACTTTTGCTGGAAGGACAGGACCACTGGGAATGTGGATGATGTGAGATATAATAATGCTAATAATAATAATGTTATAGTTGATCCCCTCGGGGAAATTGAGAAACTTTGAACTAATAACTTCACTTCCATAGGACTTTGTTTGTTAAAATCTTATCAATATAATGCTTTAATATAGTCAGCAGATTAGTTTGCTAGACTGGAATCTCTCCTTAGTGGTGCAATCTTATAGCTAAATGTGTATGGAAATAATCAGACTTTCATGGCTAGACTGGTCACAATTTTTTGAAACTCTGGAGTGTGTGTTCCTAGAGAGGAACATGTGATGGTGGGTGATGTCACTAGTATGATTTCTGGAACAAGCGGTCATCAGTGAGTCATGTAAAAGCCAGTCACATTAGGTTACACCTGTAACAGGCCAGCAGTGGGTCAGATGGGAAGATTATCACACGCTTTCACACTGCAGTTGCATTGAGAAAGAAATGTCATTCATTTTTCCGGACCCCAGGTTGAATTCTCACATTTGAGAACAGTTGCAGTTGTTTCATTTGCATGTTTCTCTTTATTTTGTATGTGCACACATAAGCAGTTTTCATAAAAATCAGTGTGCACACATTGCATCTTAATTCAGCTGAACTTCTACATAGCAAGCAAGGTATTTTTAACTTAGAAGCTGCAGTAATGTTGCTGCCTTAATCAATCTCACAGCAGTTTCTGTCATTAGCCGGTATTTTGGTTTATTTTTATCAGACAATCAATGCATTTACGGTCACTTAAGTAATCAGGTTACAGTTGACTTTCTTGAGTTAGCTGATTTCTTACCTATCATGGAAACGACAAATCTGGTTACTGTAAATGGGATAGAGGATTAGACAAACCTGATTTCCTTGAAGAACTCAGCATTTCTCTGTCATGTATACGTGTAATCATGTTTCTAATCAGCTTTTTTAGAAGAGTGCATGTGCAGGACATAGACTGCGATCACTCACCACTCTACTACTTTCAGCAGAGAGGAGCAGCTGGATGAAAGACAAGGTCATTAGACAGAGCAATGCTGCCTCGTTTTTAAATTAAGTCCACCCATAATAACTAAAACCAACCCAAAGTGCCTTGTAGACTTTTCACTGTGTATTTCTTTAATTCAGGTGGTTTGTCTCTGTAAAAAGGAGCTGTGTCTTTTTGTCTTTCTGTCAGTCAGCTGTCCCAATACACATATTAAAAACTCATTCCCCAATTACCCAAGAAACTCGATTTATTCTGCATGGGAACACAGTCAGTGTGCTGATTATACAGAGTTTAAACATATCTGCAGTTACAGATAGTTCTATCTCTCTCCTACTCAGACACACACAAGGAAATAAAGATGTGCGCACTAGAGGTAAAATGATAACTGGTTTCACGGTAAACCATTGTCTATTACTATTACAGTTTCACTTTTTTTGCACTTTGAAAAACTCCCCTGCTGAAGGGTAAAATACAGTCTGGAATCACACAAAGTTAACACTTAGCATGTTAGACTACAGCCCTGCTCTCTATCCGTACTTCACTACATGCTGAGCTGGATGTGATTGCTGCAGACTGTAAGTAAGTATTTACATCACTATGAACTGTGGGACGAGCTCTCGCATGGCCTCACTCTCCCTCAGTACTTTCCATAGATACTGAGCTGCTACCTCTCAAAAAAAAAAAGAAAACAATCATCAGTTGTGTCTTCAGTCTTCATTAGTCATCTCATCACCATCTGGCACAAGCCCAGAGCAACTGCTATGCTTTTCCCATTCATCTTTTGAACATCTTATGTTCCTTTCTCTTTCCAGGACCTGATCATCTTCCCTGATGACTGTGAATTCAAGAGAGTGAACCAGTGCACCACCGGACGTGTCTACGTGCTGAAGTTCAAGGCCGGATCCAAGAGACTGTTCTTCTGGATGCAGGTGAGAGGAAGATTCTCCTCATCGTTTGAAAGGGAGCGGGAGTGAAGACATCTGTTCCCATTTGTGTCCGTGCAGATGAGGTGAAAATGAAATGTGAGGCGAGCAAAGAAGAAGAGAGATTATTACAGCACATTCATCATCACGGGCTGCGTGGCTGTAATCAGCATTTGTCGGGCAGCAAAATGTTCCTCATTTTATCCGATCTCACTGGACAGTTATTTCTGTACTCAAACCAGGCTGTAGTGATTCTTTCAGTTATACAACTTTAGTTTATAAAACACTTGAGCGTAGTTCCCCAAAATGATTATTTAATATTAAGTGATGAGTGTTACTGTGGGTTTAATTTGTTGTGTCTGTGGAGATTTTCACTCTTTCTAATAATTCTCCATTGTCTCATTTCCATCAGGAGCCAAAGACCGACAAGGATGACGAGTACTGTCGTAAGGTCAATGAGTACCTGAACAACCCTCCCATTCCCGGAGCACCAGGAAGTGGAGGCGGCAGCGGCCACGAACTGTCTGCACTCGGAGGAGAGGGGGGGCTGCAAAACCTGCTGGGAAATATGAGCCACAACCAGCTGATGCAGCTGATGGGCCCAACAGGACTGGGTGGACTAGGTGAGCAAGATATTTTCAGTAGGACACACCCCACTCACAACAGCTGAGACAACTGAGATCAAAAACAAAATCCAAAACCAACGTCCTATGTTTTACTAGACCCTGAACCAGCAGCAGTTTTACTCTCACTTCTTCAGATCTGAGCTCCCACATTTGGTTAGAGAGATTATCAGAACTGATTTATGTGAAACAAACATTGGTTTTATATCAGTCACAGCCCAAATCAGTCAGTCAATCAATAAATAAATCAGAATCTGATCAATATGGATGTATTTTTTATTTTTTTGCATTTGTCCAAGTAGGTCTGGGAGCTCTAGCAGGACCAGGACTTGCCAACTTGCTGGGCAGTGGAGGACCAGCCACCAGCAGCTCCTCTTCCAGGTTTACTATTTACTGTGGCTTGAATTCAGAGTTTGGGGGTTGTCTGACAAACTGCCTGTGGCCCCTGCATCCAAAAAGAACAATCTTGCTTTCAGCAGTTCACAAATGTTGAACCGTTTCTCTTTAGGTCAGTCAGTGTGTTCTTTGGCAAATGTAACCTCATCAGCACGTCTTTTTTTTTTTTTTCTTCCAACAATGAGACTTTGTGGGGGCTTGTTGCCGATAGCTTGGCTTCTCATAGATGTCTTTTTATTGTAACACTACTCACAGGTAACTTTAGAGCTGATCATTGGCTGAGTCTTTTCTGTTTCCTTCCACCTCTTTCAGGTCGTGGGTGCCATTTTAAAGCATTTAAGATCATTTTAGCTGTCTTCCCCCCTCCAATCAACCGTTCTAATCAAAGTTCACAGTTCTTCTGAACAATGTCTGGAACGACCCATTTTACTCACTGTAACCAGCATGTACTACATATGCTGCCTTCCATTCTTAAATAGGGGCCATGTTTTTTACAGAATGAATGATCACACTGCTGTTATTTTTTTTTTCAATGAATGATTCAGTAACAGAATGAGCAGCATGCACGTTATGACTGTTGGGTCTGTTGCTTTTCTATTACTCTGCTACACCTGCTAGTAAATTATTTGCCATGTAGAAATAGAATTTCTACCAAAAACGGATTGATCAGGTTGGTGATGTCAGACTGCTGTTGTGTTGAACATAACTGTGTATGCACACACACACACACACCTCACATCCTCACTGTTTGTGCATAATCCAAAATGAGAACATAAGTCAATAATCATCATTAATAATTAGTTTATTAAGATGTCTGCTCTGTCTGTCCACCTCCTACCTTCTCAGCTCGCGTAGCCAATCAGCTGCAGCCACTCCTTCGTCAGGCGGAGCCCCCAGAGTGAGCTCCTCTCAGGCCCCCACCACCCCTGTGACCCCTGCTGCTTCAGCTGTGGCACCTCCTAGTGTTGCTCCCTCAACTCCAGGTATTGCCTGGATTTAGTTCATTGTGTGTCTGTATCTCTGATTCAGTACAAATGTAGTTTTACATGTTAAAACTCAATTGTTGCAGGTTACAGGTACCTGACCTAGAGCTGTTTTCTCCATTTTATGCTGCGTGTGTGTGCGAGAGAGACACACGCACAGTAAAGCTGTCATTTCATTTTTTTTATTTGTTTACGCTGTCTTTGTAGCCTCAGCTCAGACACCAGTGGCCCCAGCCTCTGTTGGAAGCCCAACCCCTCACCAGCCCATCCAGCTCAGTGACCTTCAGAGCATCCTCGCGACCATGAATGTTCCTGCAGCAGTAGCTGCTCAGGGAGCAGCAGGTGAGACACAGTCTGGGCTGAATGAAAGGAGGGGGACAAAGCCTGCTACTGCATAGCACATATAATAAAACCCTAAAAATCGAAGTAAGACAACAGAGAATTAAAAAGTTAAGAACAGAGAGAGAGTAAATATAGATGTGAAGGAAATGAGGGCAACATGGACACAATGTTAGAAAGAAAAGGAGATAATATGAATGAGACCTCCTCTCTTCTTCTTCTTCTTCAGTGGACCTTGCGAGTGTTTGCACCCCGGAGATGATGGCTCCCATCCTGACTAACGCTGAGGTCCAGCAGCGGCTGCTGCCCTTTCTCCCCTCAGGAGAGAGTTTACTGCAGAGTGCAGAGGAGATCCAGAACACACTCAGCTCCCCCCAGTTCCAGCAGGTAAGAGGGGTCAACCCACATTTACCAGTAATTATAACACACAGCTGTGTGTGTGTGTAAGTGAGAGAGAGAGATGAGTGCAGCTTGTGACTGTGATTCCTTTCTCCTTCAGTCCATGAGTATGTTCAGCAGTGCCTTGGCCTCTGGGCAGCTCGGTCCTCTCATGAGTCAGTTTGGTTTGCCAGCAGAGGCTGTGGACGCGGCTAACAGAGGAGGTGAGAGACACACACACACAAGTAGTGTGGTCTGATGGCCCTTTGCAGTCACTCAGTCATTAGAAACAAATGTCCTTCTGCATTTGTGTTTCTACTGCAGCTTAGCAACAGTCAAGATGACAAAGGTGATAACTGATGTCCAGACAGAGCCAGCAGTATCCAAATATTCATGTTTGTCATTTGTCTGCAGGAATTTTTTGTATTTTCTGCCATTAAATCAAAATCAAGAACTGTGAATGTCATCATTGTTCAGGATGAGGTCACGAGGGTTGTCTTGACATTTGAGGGAGCAGGTGATGACCCAGGATGGAAAGTCTTCTGCTCACTTTCATTGTTTCTTAAATACTCATTTGTTGGTTTATCTGTGTTCTTGTCAGATGTGGAAGCGTTTGCCAGAGCCATGCAGGCCAGTAAAGGAGACCCCAAAGAGAAGAAGGATGATGAGGACATGAGTCTGGATTAGAGCTCTTCAGTATTTGTCTTTAGTGAAGTCTTAACACTTTTCTGTACCAAAGGCGACACTCAGGATAAGAACGCAGGCTAGGCCAGTTTTTTCACTGACACCATGAAACTGTTTGACCCAGTTGTCCTTGACTCTGCAGACATTTGTAACCTTGGGCGACTGAGCCTTTGTTTTCTTTCTGTATTTCTTTTCTAGAAACCAGTGCTCATAATAAATCTTACTGGCACAAAAACAACTCGCCTCAAGTTTTATTTGTGCAGATGAGAAACAAACACTGACGAGCAGTTGTATGGGGGGGGGGGAGCCTTTATTTTGATATACAATTACAACACATGGGGGCTGGGAGTGAGGGGGAGGGACAGCTTATTCATTCTGTGACACAGTTGTAAAAACTGACATTACGTAGAGGCTGCGCACTCACAGAAACGCTTCCTGTAACCTGGATGTGAGCAAACGAAACAAAACGTGCACTGACAGCAGTGTTGACTTTAGCTTCGTGGAACGACTGACATAAAGTAGAAGTCATGTATAGTTGCACTTTGACAAAAGTCATTAGGATTTGGACGTGAATGCAGCATTAACACAGGAGCTGATAGAAAACATCTGGGGCAGGCGATGCAGTCACATGACATGTTTGATGTGAGAGGACTGGTCCCTCAAAGGTAGTTGATTAAACTTCATCGTATAGACCAAAGGACAAAATAAAGGCGTGTGTCCATGTCCAGCTCTGTGCTGTGAGACAGTCCTAGTCCCTGTTGCAGGCACATCTGCGCTGCCTAAGGACGATCAGTGTACTGACTCAGTAGATATTAACATTGTCTGCTAGAGACGCGTGACACACAGCTGGAAACATTACGTTTTTCAGTTTATTGCAGATTTAACACATCTGTTGAATCTGCACGTCATTTATTTAGGAAAAGGAAATGTTGATCTTATTTACAATATACTACACATTTTCTAAGTAATGAATGATGTGTATCATTTAATTCATGGGCAGCTCTGTGTGTCAGTGCATCTCTGTGCAGACAATAATAAACAGGAAGTAGAAAATATACATTTTTATGAAAATAAATATTAATATATTTTAAATTAGCTACAGTAACATGACACCCACCACCAGTAATTTGTAGTTGGGGAGTATGAGGATAAGATTGTGTGTGTTGGCTCTACATGTGTGGGCAGCCCTGTGTTCCCACAGCTCCATGCACCGCCAGTGGTTTGGACAACATGGCTGGTCTGTGGTTGACCATTGCTTGGCGGATGCAGCCGTGGAAGGCTGGGAGGCCGGCAGGGAGACCGGGCACTGTGACGCCGTCTGGTGGACAGAGCGGAACAATAAGGTACAGAGAAACAAAAGAGACAGGTTATCACTTATCGACTCCTGACTGTGCTCCCTTCAACGCTCTCATACGCTGTGGGAGACAGGGAGGCAGCTGTGTGTCATCTAGTTAACCAGCTGCACAGTGGTTATAACCAACCAAGTGATTTGATTCTCTGATTGATCTCACTGTTCAAAAAATGTGATGAATGAATTTGTGAATTCCTTTTTCTCATAGGGCCAGGCAGGTTTGAACTGCTTTTTTCTCTTAAGTCAAATCATCACTTCACAAAAAAACACTACATTATGTGTTTACTCAGTTTATGTGTCAGGAAGGGGACAAATACACACTGATGTTCAGTGCTGTGAAAAAGTAAGGGCCAAAAAAATATGAAAAGTTATAATATAACAACTACAGTAACAAAACAACTGTGAATGTGGGGATGATTAATTGTGTTCGAAAATTAATGATGAATGTAAATATTTTATTAAAAGCAAGAAGAACAACAGGGCCTGACAGGATTGCTTTTGGCACTGTGCAAACACACACAGGTGTGTGTGTGTAGACTCACCAGGTACCCCTCCAAGGTAAATGGTCTCTTTGGTCCCTGCAGAGCGGCTCTGTCTGGGGCCAACACTGTGCTCACTGGCTGCATCCACTTGGAGCTGGAGGACGTTGTTCTTCTTCACCACTGGAGGCACACACACACACACACACACAGCAGTGTTACAACAGGCCGGACCTGACATTTTCACAAGATCATTTGTTGACCTAAACTCACCTGTGATTGTGTGCCACTGTCCGTTACACAGAGAGTCTTCAGAAGTGAAGGAGGTAGAGATTTCACCTTTTCCACTGTTTAATGACACAATCACCTAAAGACACACACACACACACTGTGTTCAGATTTAGTTTTTTACTTTACAGTATTTCTTTGCTGACTGAATAAGTGATAGCCCTCACCTCTCCCTGCCTGAGGACCAAAGTCAGGTGCTGGTCAGGTGACGTCCCAGCATGCAGCAGCAATCCAGAGTCAGAGACGGGTCGAACCTCCAGCTGGATCTCGAGATCCCGGCCCAGAACCAAAGAGTCATCTGCAGGGGGAGAAGCAGTGCTGTCAGTCAGCACAGGCAGGACCCAGACAAGAAGACATAGCATGACAGGAGACCGATGAGAACTACCTATCGCCATGTGCCCTCCCCGGACAGAGAAGTACACTCCAGGCTGCAGCGAGTTTTGGAAGCAGGGCACCGTCCCCTGACTGTAAGCAGAGATTCCTGCTGGGGCTTCATTCAGTGTCACGTCCCTGACACAACCCACGAAACCACCAGAACCCGGAGCCTAAAGTTTACAGACACATTGATTACAACAGAAGAAGAAGAACGCGCTGACGACACCGTCTCATGTTCATATATTAGCTGTTTGTTCTGTAGAGTCAGCCACCGTTGGGTTGAGTTACAGCCTCTAAGTGTAGAATACTGATGAGTTTGATCTTTTTTTGGACTTTGAATTGGAGATTAATTCCTGGAGCAGCTCTATACATGAACTAAACTTGTGATATAATGGAACACAATCAGTTTTTTATGTGCTGTGCTGGTTAATGTGTAGTCTGGATGTTTTACCGTCAGTGAGGGCGGGACTCCCCCAACATATAAAGGTCCAGTGAGATGACTCTTGTCTCCTCCTGGAATTCTCTTGGACTGAGTGCTGATCCCGTCCACGATCAGACTCATCTTGTCTCCCTCACGCTTTATAAACACCTGTAGAGACATAAAGAGAGAAGAGAGCAGGTCAGGAGCTGACACTAAGAGATTCACATAGAAACTAATCTACTGAAGACAGCTTTTTTTAAAACACAGTGGTGCTTGAAAGTTTGTGAATTGTCAGTCTGACTCTCAGGCGAACATTCAGCACCACTGTCACCCTGCCCAGGAACAAAGATCACACCAAGAGCAGATGTGTAACAGAAACTAAAGGCCTCTCTTCCAGCGGTAGGAGAAGAACAAAGTGAGTACATCCACTTCCTCTAACTTTTCATTCCATTATTTTGTGTCTAGTGTGAAAATAAAATCAAACATCTGAATGGGTCTGATCCACACAGATTTCTGTGCTGCTGTTGTTAGTCATGTGACCCGATCTCACCGTGTGCCACCGGTCGTCATCATACTTCTTGCGGCTGCGCAGGCTGGCCTTCTTCTTCCCTCCGTCCAGCAGAAGCAGCAGGTGACCGCCTGAGACGCTGAGTGACATCGCAGCTTTGCCGTGCTTGCTGCCGGCGACGTAGAGCAGGAAACCATCAGAGGAGTTGATCCTCACGGCCATGGAGATGTGAGGCCTGAGAGTTACAGAGAGAGGTAGTTACACACATTACAGAAGGGCCATGCCAGAGTAAAATCCAACCATTCACTGATTCCAGTTTGTGTTCATACTCACATTGAGCTGAGTGAGCTGGGCAGAGAGTCGTATCTCTGGTAGCTGTGTGTGGAGCCACTGAAATGTGTGGCTCCCGTCTCCTGGTCCGGCAGCTCGACCTGACACGACTCCCTGGTGTTACGACCGCGAGATCCCGACGGCTTCTTCTGCCTACCCTGAAAGTAGGAGTTCATGTACTTGTGTGAGTTCATGTACTGTACCTTTAGTTTATGACATGTTGTTTGTCTTTTGCTGTGTGTGTGTGTATGTACGTGTGAGTCTGTGTGTGTGTACCTTGGGTTTGTTGCTGGTTTTGGGCTGGGCAGCGACAATCTGCTGAGGTTTTTTGGCAGCAGGACAGGTCAGAGGAACGTCGACGTTCTCATCAGCTTTCAGCAGATTCATAACCATCTGAGGACTTTTGTCTCTGAACATAAGAAATGAAGACAACTTAAAGCTGATCTATAAACCAACACATGCAGCTATTGGACGAGATGACTGAAGCTTTGACTGCATTGTTGCACTTCTTGCTCTCTTTCTCACCTCTTGATGAAAACATTGCTGATACATCCAGTGAGGTTCTTGAGGCTGTCGCTGGGCAGTCCTCCCACGAAGGTCAGTCCTTGTAAGGTGGCATCACGTCCTGCGCTGTCCGGCTTGACCACCTGCACTTTCTCCAGCATGTCGTCCACGTACAGACGAATCCTGAAGCGTGAGCACAGTGAGAAGACAGTTTGTAACATGCAGAGTTTGAAAACTCTGAGTTCTTTCCAACCACACTTTTGCCAGTGGTCGATTCATCACAATCACATCGTACCCGTTGACGTTGCTGTAGATGGCGATGTTGTGGCTGTTGTCGTCGTTGTATGTCTTCTGCGTCCTAACTGCACTGTTGCCAGCTCTAACCACAACGTAGCCCTCATCCAGAAACACCTGACACACTTCTTCCTGTGAATGCACGACAGCCACAGCACAGGTTAAGAAAGAGAGTGTGTGAACAATACTTAAAAGGTCCAAAGAGACGAAAGCAGGACAGAAGAAAAACGTCATGAAACATACTTTTGAGTTACACATGAAGTCTGATAGGAGTGAGATGTTGGTCATTGCTCTGTCCCGACACAGACACAAGTTTGATCAGTAACTTTTTAAGACTGTGTGATTTCTCAGCCACAAATCTTAGCGTCACATTTCATTGTTTTGTCTTGTTTGAACAGCACATTAAATATATCACTGAACCGGGAACGTAGGCGCAGTAGGTAGAGCAGGCAATTGTTAACTGTCTAAGAACCCCAGGGTTGGTTTGCGTCCTGGTCCCTCCCTAATGCCAGTCTCAAGCCCAGAGAACAGGCATCCAGTGTAAAATCCTTGCCAAATCAAATAAGTAGATATGATCTGCTGTGGTGAAACTTATTAAATATATCACTGAAACTGCCTTCTTTCACCTCTGTAAAACTTTTGTCATCCGGACTCCATTATTGTAACATTCTGTTTTCAGGTCTGCCATGAGCCAGTAATAAAAGTCTTCAACTGGTCCAGAATGCTGCTGCTAGAATTTTAACTAAAGTCCAAACCTCCCTTCATTTCAAGTCAAATCAGATTTAGTGCTTTAGTGACGTATGACATTTTAAATGGAAGTGGTCATTAAACCTTATACTTCATCATTATATCTCTCACTGATTCTTGGTCGCGGTTTGGTTTCTGTCTCAGTCAGTTCATTATTATTATTATTATTATTATGATCAAAGCCACTGTGCAGTATAGTTCATGTAGTGGTTCCTGCACATTAGCATCCAGCCTGTGTACCTCTCCCTCTTTCTGCTCTTCTCTTCTCTCTCTGCTCTCGACTCACCAGGTTAAATCAGATGTTTTTCCTCTCCACTGTTGTCTAGTGCTGCTCAATCATTTTGTAAGGTCTCTACCTACCTATGTAAAGTGTCTTGAGATAATTTTTAAATTTGATTCTCTATAAATAAAACTGAATGCCACTGAAGCATCAGAGATTGTCCGACCTGATCGTGATGGGAGAACATGAGTCCCTCCTTCTGGCCTGTTCGGAAGCTGAAGCTGGCGTAGAAGTTGTTGCTGATGCTGGGGATGTTGGTCAGACTGAAGTCCAGGTAGCTCTTACCGGTGAAATGAGCCTCTCGAGCCACCTGCATGAACACACACAGACATCAAGTTAGAGGACATTAGTTGATAGTTGGAGTTGATAGAACTACAGTTATTTGTAACCACTGCAAAGTTGAATTTTCCTATCACCGGAGAACTGACGTATCACTTAAATACAATACACACTGTTGATGCAGCAAATCACCCAAACAATGGAAACAAACACTTAAAGGAATCATGACGTTCATGTGTTTCTTTTAATGACAGTAGTCAAATTAACAACTGTGTTTAAAAAACGCTTTTCAGGTGGTTGATGTGACACATTTTGCGACGTGCGCTCTGTGTGATCAGAGGAGAATAATAAACGCGACATAAGACATGACATAAGATAAATAACATGAGACTGTTTTAGTTAGTTTAATAAAAGAACAAGGTACAGACCTGTGGTTACACACAGGTGGTTCTGGACTCTTTTTTCTATAATAAACTACATAAACGTTTATGTCCTGGCAAATAGCTTTGTTTTTTTCTATTTGATTTGATTACATTAATGTTTAAGTTGAGGTTTACAAGAAATATTTAACTGCTACTGTGTAAAGAGAATAATGCTGTTAAAAACCATCTTATTTGATGCTGGTATATTTCATGTCATGGATTTTAACTGTTTGCTGGTTTGTGTGTTTTCTTACCAGCAGGTTGCTGTCACAGCCAAAACTGACTCCAGAGCTGGTCATCGTCTTCAGGTCGATGTGAGAGCCAGAGACCTTGACGTTCCTGAAACAGCCCTTCAGAGAGCCCTGCTTAGGAAAATAAGACGTCAGCCTGAAACGAGACAAAACAAAAGTGTCTGTTAGAAAGCACCTTCACCTGGAAGAGTAAGTAAGTTTCTAAAGTGCAATCTTCTTTTAGCAGTGCTCCCTACCAACTATGTGCTCTTTGTTGCTCAGAGCTCAGACTGTGATAACTCTCTGTAGACTTCATCACTGTGTCCAATTTGTGAATCATTTTTCAAAGAAGAAAACCATGTGTGTTTATGTGTCCCACGTACTTCTCCGGCATCTTCAGCTGTGGTACTCCCCCCAGGTAGAAGCTGCTGCTGAATACAGGGATGTCTGGGAATTGCTGGTTGTAAAGGTTGGAGCGGCCACTCCTCACCACAACACGCTTCTGGCTTGTACGCACAATGATGATCTCCAGCTGCACAGGTAAAAACAGAACAAAAGAGATATTAAAAGCTTTGTACTCACTTTAAATGGCAGTTTTTATGAATAGAACCTCAGCTATCAGGTTAATACATGACAATGCTACAATACATTTGGGTATAACAGTACACAGTACAAATAAAAGTACTGTAGACATGGGAAACATGAATCTACATGGCATTAAGAGAAGCCACAATAAGTAGCTACTACACACACTGTTTTAAATTAAAGTAAGAGACAGTAAAACGTGACAGACTTACAATTCTGGGTTCAGCATCATTGACCTTTAGGTCTGGTATAGGTCCCAGCTCCTCCAGTTTATCAGTGAAATCATAGAAAACCCTCAGTCTGCCTTTAAGCACAGCCAGACACAGGAACTGATTCTGATCAAGAGGAGACAGAGAGAAAATACTGAGCACTTCCACCTTCTTTAGAACACGCTGCCAATATGAAAAAATGCATAACTTAAGTTCATTTTATATGCGAGGATGTTGGAAATGTGACAACATAATTTACTAAGAGAATAATATGTGCATGTCTGTGAGTGAATGAGTGGAGACTACCTCGTTTTGCAGCAGGAGCAGTATTCCTTTGTCTGAGAGCAGTTTGACTTCCTGTTCGAAGCGCTGGGCAGTGGTTCTCTGATCCTGATAATCAGAAAAGTTGATCTCGGCGAAGCCAGTACCGTCGAAATACGCTGCATCATTCACCCAGGGCTGAATCAATACCGGCTTGGATCTGTTTTCATTCCATTAGATATCACACAGTGAAAAACTATGAATGTGAAAGTGTTTAACCAATGACAAAAAACATTTGAAGGACGTCACTGAAGACATGAAAGAAAACCAACAACATACGACAAAGTTTTCAACAAAGAAAATCGATTAAATAACAACTCGTCACCAACCTGCCACAAGGTTTTTCCACTGTGGTGTTGATACTGAAGACATTTTCAAAGTTATACAGACTGAGCACCTCCTCGTTCAGTGTATCAAGCTCGATGCAGCCCGTAAAGTTAGAAAGAGCAAGCGGGGGAGGGGGCTAAAACAATAAAATGTATATTTTAATAAGCGCTGGATATTGTACATGATGTGATAAATTTACAAAAACCTGCATAACCACACACGCTCAGATTAACAGACTGATCAGTGAATAAAATAACTGTACATGTACGTGTTTCACTTCCTGGGAGCTAAAGGTTTAAAATGTATAAATCACACCATCTTCCATGTACTTACTAGGAACGTCTTCGGGTATCCTCCTACGTAGAACACGGTGTCGTCGATCAAGAGGTTGAGCAGACCCTGATCTCCTACAGCCTCCACATCGGCTTTGGTGACAGTTTGTCCCCCATCAGTGACTTCTGAAGACATGGACATCTGACCATACTGAAGGATCCTACATTCATGACAATACACACGTCCGTTAAACAAACACATAGTAGCCTTCATCAAGGCAGAAACACACACTTATGCAAGCTGTACACTCTGACAGCTGATGAACTGATGAACTGATGCAACAGTCAATATCATGTCTTACATTTTAAATGACATGTTTTTGATATATTTCTAAAACAGCATTTAGAACAATGAAGGACACTTACAACAAACAAGTCATACAACAACACATTAAAACCAGAATGTTGGCTGACAACCTTTGTCCAAAAAGAAAGATCCATGATGATAAGACAAGTTCAACTTCCTGTTAAATTTACTGTTTAACTACAATTTGCTTACAAAGTCCAAGATCAATTTATTATAGCTGTTACTTTTTAAGTTGAGAGGAAATAGAAAGAGTAAAGACAAAAGTTGATTGAAAAGCATTTTCAAAAATGCGTTTGGAACCATGTCATCATATACTGAATGCATGCAGTACATCCAGATTGTATTATGTGTGTGTGTGTGTGTGTGTGTGTGTGTGTGTGTGTGTGTTACCTCTCCAGGACTACGCTGTTGAACTTTTCATTAGACAAGACATCTTCGGGCATTTGCACATCTGCTGTTTTTCCTCCAATGTTAAAGTACCAACGCAGTCGCTTCCCCTCCAACACCATGCCCAGGTACTCTTTACTGGACTACAAGTACCACAGACACAGTAATGGATTACAAATTCATACACAGAAATTAAAGTGTGTATCAAATGCACTGTGATGTTATGAATGGCACAAGGATCCTAAACTTAAACAAATTAAATACAACAGAAAAACAAACAGAAAATAAGAATCCTAGAATCAAAATAAAAAACAATGAAGGACTGATTAAATAAAACTAAACATGGCGAGTCTCTGTGTTGAGGTGAACATGCTTACGTCCTTGTTGCCAAGGTACAACACAAACTGGGTGCTGTTGTCCTGCACAGCCTGTGCCGACAGAGTGATGTAGAACTTCAGGGAGGTGTAGGCAGCCAGGTCGGCCACGTTACGCGGGGTACGAACCTGGACTGCTGATGCCCCGTTAAACTTCATCGACACGCTCACCTGGATGGAGGAAAGAGGACAACAGGCAGTGGAAACATCAGAGCCTGCTGGATTTTCTATTCCTACTTCAGATGTTTTTCGATTTGTGTGTGTGTGTGTGTACCTTGCTGGCAGCGTTGCGCGCCTGCTGTATGAGCTGTCGGATGCGGTTGATGTTCTCAGAGATGTTTGGCATCTGGACAGAGTGATTCTGTAGTTGATCCAACTTTGTTAGGAGTGTAGGAATAGAGGTAGCCAGCTCTTGCACTACAGACAGCAGGAAAGAGACAGAGTTACATTAAAGGAGAACTTTAGGTTCTCAGATTGTTTTCTATAATCCTAGTTTGCAAATATGAATAATTTAAAACATCCCTCTGCCTTTCTTATTTCAAACTGTCTCTCATTATAGCCCTCCCCAAACACATAGTCCAGAGGAGCTTTGTCATTCAGATGATGTCATCTGCTTGATCACTGAGAGATTCTTCTGTTGGTGCTGCATTCACACACAGTCACTAACTCCTACCGGTCTTGTTGGCCTCCATTATGGCCTTGTTGATGT
Organism: Sandelia bainsii; assembly: GCA_032362345.1. Lineage (NCBI taxonomy): Eukaryota > Metazoa > Chordata > Actinopteri > Anabantiformes > Anabantidae > Sandelia > Sandelia bainsii. The sequence continues at coordinate 24,675,273 of JAUMHL010000028.1, read as the reverse complement.
CATCGTTGGTGACGTTAGTGTCTCTGTAGGTCTGTTGCCATTGGTCCAGCTGCTCTTGAATGGGCCGCAGGGCATCGTTGACTTGTGCGGCTGTGGTGTTACCCAGATCCGCTGCTCGCTTTGCCTCGTGGATCTCTTGACTTACATCTGTTCACCAGAGAGAAAACAACATGACAAACAAATACTATCAAACTATGTCCGTTTAATACTGGATCAATGAGCTGTGATCCTGCTCACAGCTTTTCTTGTCTAATCATTTCTATTTTGTCTAATGAATCAGGACACATTCCTTTAAAATCAGGTACTAACTGATGTTTTGATATGTGTATATCATCTTTACTACTGAGACAACTACATAACTACTGTGTGTTTTTGTTTCTGTAACATTCTAACAAGAAGAGAAGAAGATTTAATCAAGACACTACATGATCATGGTCACACTACTTTCATTCTTTCTATTTCTTTCCTCTGTAGCTCCCTGAATGTGCTTCTGTTTGTTGGGTGAGTCATGCTTCTCATTTTGATGATATCTACTGCTGTGAGTTGGAATTCACTTCCTGTAAGCTGCAGTGAAATGTAACTGTATTTTGTGAACTGAATGTGCGTACTTGTAGTTGAGTTGAGGTTGTTCTGAATTGTTGTCAGGTTCTTCATCAGTTGAACCTGTTTGGTTTTGGCTTCATTCAGTCGCCTCTGAGCATCTTCAAGCTGCGGCTTCACGTCTGTGCAGCAAGAAAAAAAAATCCAAACTACAGAAACATCCAAAACTGATGCAAATAGAAAATGAAGTGACTCATTTGACTTTATTCTGTATCAGTTCCTGAAAAGAAGACAATGATGAACATAAAGTAATGTTGTGTATTTACCATTGTTGAGCTGATCATCCAGGTTTTCAGCTTCGCTCTTCAGCTCCACACTGCGGTTCCTCAGAGACTCAGCAATGTGACCGAGGTCCTGATCCTTTATGTTCTACACACACACACACACACACACACACACACACACACACACACACACACACACAACAACAATTATCATCATCATCTGAAGCCAGTTGTTTAAGTCATTTTAATTTGTGCACGCAGCTGTGTGTGTGTTGTACCTCCAGAGTTGCGTTAGCAGCCTTGTCGGCCATCTTGGCAGCTTCCTCTGCCTCCTTGATGCTGTTGATGATTTTGTTGTAGGCTTGTGTTACATCTACAACTTTGTCCTTCTTAGTTTCTGCAATTAAACTGTCGACAAAAACAACTTGTGAAGTTTTTTTATTCATGACAAAGTTAATTCATTACATGAGATTATTAAAATCTTCAACTACTACTAACTTAGATGATGTAGTGTGATGAGGGTTGTCACTAGCTACTTATCTCTTACCCAGACAGATTCATGGCTAAATTGTACAGCAGCTCAGCGTGTTCCTCAGCCAGCTCCACCAGGTGTTTTGTGCCGTTCATCCCGGAAAAGTTTTGCACTTTCTTTGCAAGCGGAGCCCTGGCACCGTCCAGCTGGGCGGCTAACTTCTCGTACTCCTGAGGATGACATTTAAGAGTGTTAAAGTGCTGTATACCACCACATGAAACTGTAGCATCTCCACTTTATCTCTATCTCTACTATTTATTTATCTCTACTGACAATGAAAACAATGTGCCCAAAATGACTAGAATAGATAAGATAGGATAGGAACAGATTCCAACTGTACTTGTATAACAAGTGTAAAACAACTGCAAAAGAAACTGGAAATGTGATTCCTAAATGAAGGATGAATCCAAAATACAGTAAATGTAAAGAAAGAAAGTGGTTTGAAAGAAATCAAACCACTAATTCTCATTTCAGATTCTTCATATACACAGCCTGGTCAATAAAATAGTCCTAAGACAACCTAAGAATGTGTGTGTGGAGCCTGTAGAACTTCCGGCTGCGTTTGTTGTTGTTCTTACCTCTTTGGAGTCGTGCAGCATGGTCAGTACATCATTGACTTGGGCTACATCATCTTCTGCCATGTTTAACTGGTCATTCACCTCCTTCTGCTTGGACAGCAAGTCTTCTATCCTCCTCTGTGGAAGAGACAGTCAGTCAGTACAAAGTAAAACACACTTTTGTTAAGTATCATCTACCCTTTATTCAGTGTTTGTGTTGACTTCCAGCTCACCTTGGTGTCCTCCAGGCTCTTCTCGTTGACATTGTTCATCTCAGCAGCTCTGGCCGTGTTGTTCACAGCTTCGTTGAGGGCGTCTCGGAGGTCCATCATGGCAGAGTGGAAACGAGTCAGACGGTCTCTGATGGCCTTGGCCAAGTCACTGTTTTCTCCCTGGCGTCTTGCTAGCTCCTTGTTAACGCGATCCAACACTAGCAGAGGATGAAGGCAGACATGAGGAGGAAGTAGGATGTGATTATACCTACATTTTACTAATTTTAAAAATGTTTTTAACCATTGAGGATAAAGAGTCAATTTGGATCAGGAGAATTCAGTTAACGTGGGTCAAAATGAATCAAATTGTAGCTCCTATCATTTCATCCATTATGAGCACATGAATGGCCAAATATGAGCGTCAGGCCAAACCCCAGTTTCCTTCAGCTCATTTCATCTTAACTCTTAAGAACCTGCTGTGATGTTCTCATATCTGTTTCTTGGATGCATGTTTCTTTGAGTGCTTAAACTTACATTTACATTTACACTTACACTTCTCTGCTTCGGTTTTCTCTTTGTCAGCCAGTTTCTTCTGCCCCGCGCAGCTTCTGTACCTCATCTCCCTCAGCATTGCCTGGGACTCCCTCATCATCCTCTCCCGCTCGTCACCGTCCTGTTTGTCCTCTGCGTCATTCTGTGATGACCTGTTTGCCATCAACAAGATATCTATAGAACAGGATAAAGTCAGAGTTGGTGTTTGATTATTGGGATGAAACAGTATGAATGAAACATATACAGCAAACAGATGAAAAGAAAGCCATTTTATATTGGTAGCAGATCTTTTCTTTTACAAAAGATCCAAACTTAAGTTTTGTTTTGTTTTTAAGTTCCTTCATAGTCCTGTGTCCTACCGTTTATATCCATGGTGATGTTGTTGATGAAGGACAGGAGGTCGTGTGCCCTCAGGTATGTGTTAGTTGTACTGTTACTCAGGTCATCAACCCTGTTGGTCATCACTGTTGCCTGAAAACACAAGAGCACGGCTGTAACTTGTCAACACAAACACAATTTTCATTTATGGTAATGAAGGAGTAACGGTTTGCAAGGTTTCCAAGGTTAGGTGGATTTGAAGTTAAAAACTAGAAAATATTCTGCAAGAAAAACACCAAAAATAAAAAAACACGCTTGTCTCAAGAGAACACAGATGTTGTTGTACATGTACTGTATTTATGGATACATTTGAAACTATGCTTGTTGCATTAGTTTTGTTTTTCTCCAAAAACTTTAGATGCCAATGAAGTAGTGATCAACAATGTGGACAAAAATAAAACACTTCCTTCTGAGATTAAATTCAGAATTTCTGGATTAATCTCAAAATATTGTGTTTAAAGTCATAATTCAGTTTCAAGTCAGAACTCAAACACTTTTTTTATACTGTCTCTAATCCTCTTTCTGTGGCATGGATATTAGATTAAAATGGATAGTCATTCTGAATGATCAGATCTTGAGAAGAGAATTCTGTCACAATGTAATCATAGAAAAACAGAAACGATTGAATTAATGTACATGTTCAAGAGCTTTTTTTGTCTTGGCTGACTTTGAACCAATAAACAGAACCGCTGTGTAATTCACACTGCTTCTGAAGAGCAGAGCAAAATTAAGCTAATTTAAATAAATACTTTGTGTTGGCACAAATCCACAGATTCATTAATGCATTTATTTACTGTACTTGCTGGTATCATCAGTGACCACACCTTGCCCTGCAGTTCATCGATGTCTTCACTGATAGTCGTGATCTCAGCATCCAGCACGTCGGCCCGACTCCTGCTCTCATCCAGGGAACTGTTGTAGTTCTTTATGGCGCTCTGTAACCACAGGAAAGTAAATTTAGTTCACACCTGCTTTCAAAATACTCAGCAGGTTTAGAGTGTGTCGCTTGAGTGTGGTTAAAAACGTGTTACACAAATCTATGTGTGTGAGAACACTCACAGTGATGTCCTCCACAGACTTGTTGAGGTTGCGCAGCTGAGCCCAGGCCATGGAGCTGGCGTTGAGGCTGCTCAGCTGACCGGCTGCGGAGTGGAATTCATCGTCCATTTTTTCCAGATCCGCCAACAAGACAACGACACAGCTGTCACACGCTGCAGAGCAAAAACACACTGTTCTTATCCTAAAGTCAAAGCACGTTTAACATCTTACCCTACGCTGTATGCGCTTTCCTTACGTTCACAGTGCATTTCATGGTGGTGCTCTACAGGCACACTGTATTTCTGTAAGCAGCTGTCACACTGTTTCCCTGTCATCCCGTCAGGACAGCGGCACTCTCCTGTGCGGGGGTCACAGCGACCTCCTCTACAGTTGCACTCTTCAGGTGGTACACAGAAACACAGACATTAACAATAGGGTTGATTTTATGGGAACTATTTCATGTGCCAGTTTGATTAGTTTGATCATAAACAAAAGAAATAAAAAAAAAAGCCACAATACTGCTGCTACTATTGTACTAACACTACCAACACCGTCACGGGCTAGAATGCAGACTACGTGAGGACTTAGATTTAATTCTGCAATGATGCTTTACAAATACACAGAAGCAAGTGCTTGAATCAAATTATTATTTTAAAACAATTTGTACTGATAATAGAAGTTAAGTCCTCTTTAAAAACATTACACATGAGAAACATTCTGATAAACTATTGGCGCATGAAGAATGTTAAAATGTTTTCACGCAGAAATGGCTGCAGTCAATGAAATAAACTATGTAAAGCATGAAAGAAAACTACTGAAGATATGTTCTTATAACCCATTATATATGTCACTGAAAGACCCCGGCCCTTGTGTTGTATTGTGTATTGTGCTGCCCATGTCATGAAATAAAGTGGCAAAAAAGATTTTGACTATGATACAGAGTCATTTATCTATTATATGAAATATGAAGAGATGCATAAACTTCACTATATGTATGTACAGTGTTCTAGGATCACTCACTCCTGCATCCATTCGGTCCATAGTCCCAGTGTCCAGGAGCACACTGTCTGCAGTTGGGTCCGTTGACTCCGGGCTGACAAGCACACTGACCAGTCTGGGGGTCACACGGCTGCACGAGAGCTGCCGAGGCATCACAGTCACACTGACGACAACCAGAGCATGAGTCGAACCCAAACGAGCCATCCTGAAGGCAAACATATTCCCAGGAAAGAAAAGGATTTAAAGCTATAGTTCTGTAAAATCAGATTTTCAGTTTTAGTAAATGTTGTAGCCTGCAGGATGCAACATTTAGGTTTGGACTGTCTGCTTCCTAAATTAACTGAAACAACAACAATTACTACAGATTGAAATGTGGAGAGGGAAGTGTGGGAATCCAGGGAGCAGAAACCCTCACACTGAAAGTGTAAAAATGTGCAATGTAGAAAAGAAACAAAAAGCTCCCACCTCACAGTGCTCACAGCGTGGTCCAGTGACTCCTGGTTTACAGCGACACTGTCCGGTGTGAGGGTCACATGACTCGGTGCCACATGGAGAACAATGGCATTCTGTGTGACAAAAACAAAATAAACGCATCACTGAACAACTCACAGTTATCAGTTCATTTAACATTTTTCTCCTTCTCTGTCAACAGACCAGGCACAGGTCAATAAGTAAACAACTTGTGTGTCTACATTTCTGATCATACATCTAATGAGAGCTTGTCCTGGTTCTGATTCAGCTTTGGAGCTTGAAGCTGAACTCACTGGTGCAGTTTTTGGCAGTGATGGCATCTCCATAGTAACCAGGAGCGCAGATGTCACACTGAGGCCCAGCTGTGTTGTGCATGCAGCTCAGACACTCTCCAGTCAGAGGGTGACAATCCGTGAACAGCATGTTGGGGTCCGTGTTGCCGTGGCAATGGCATGGCTGACACCTGCTGCCAAGCACCATCGGGTTGCCGTAGAAACCAGGAGCGCACCTGTGTAAGTGTTGTATAGTTATTAATATGTTAATAATATCTGCAGCAAACTATTTTTATATACTGTGAATGTGTTTCTGTTTCCCTCCCTAAAGAATGTCAGATATAAAATCAAAGTATCTTCAGAGAGCAAAATGTGCTTCAACACTCATTGTATCTAGAACCACTTTTAAAGGGACCTTTATTGCCTCATTTGTGGTAGAATATTGTTGACAACACGTCCACACAATGTGGGGTTGTTTACCTTTCACAGTGAGGTCCAGCATAACCCGGCATGCACAGACACTGCATCCTGTCATTCTTCTGCACACAACCCTCTGCAAAACTACACACAGACACATGAATGACTGTAATGAATACTTCTGCACTGTATATTTGAATAAAACTCTGTGGAGTGATAGTGAACGATCATGATGACAGTGAGGATCAAGTGGGTCAGAATAGAAAGTCAAATGTACTGACTTGTTGGATGGGACCCTCAAGGGGCAGGGACAGCTGGAGCAAGACACTGCCTGTCCATCAAGACTGTTGTTGCCAAGGAAACCACCCTGGCATCTCTCACAGTGATCACCCATTGTGTTATGTTGACAGTTCTAATGTGCAGAAAGAGAAAACTGACTGTGACAAATCTATAAAAATTATAAAGGTAAAGGAGACAAAAAGGAATTATTATTACCTCACAGATCCCAGATCCATCCAGACAGTGGTCAGAGTGTCCGTTACAGGTGCAGGGAACACACTTCCCCAGAAACAGGCCAATAGTATCTCTGTAGTAACCTGGAGCACATTTCTATAGACCAGAGAGAAACATTAAATGATTTACATTTTAGACTGCTTTAAAACATTTCAGTTTACAACACTGATTGTTATATGAGGTGATTTGTATTTGCAGTGTATACAGTGCAAAAAGCCCAGAACCCAAAGTCTTAGACATGAAATTCACAGTGATATAGGTCAGTTTGACATTTTTTTTGTAGTCCTATCCCTAAAAAAGTCCCTGGTCAGAGGGTAGAACTGTTGGGGTGGAGTCTGCAGCACAGAACACTGCTGATTGGACAAATTCCACACAGCATCATCATCAGGATAAAGCAGCCTGTGAGCTTTTAGGAGCGATGGGCTGATGATAAAATACATGTAACAGCATAAAGAGTAATCACCACTGCACTTTCCAAATGTCAGCGAGCTAATGTGATTCATCATCCAGGGGCTTCGGCTCTGTTACCAAAATACTGACTTCCTTTATAGAGACTGCACAATATTAACAATAAAGCGATCACCACAACAACCGATCTGGTTCCTCACCTGACATGAGTCTCCCAGGTAGTTGGCAGGACACATGCAGATCTCCACGTTGTTGGCATGGCGACCAGAGGGCAGGCTCTCAGCGCCTTCCAGCACAGCACCGCGGAGTGACACAGTGTGGGCGGACTGGGAGTGCAGAGCTCTGATCTGCAGAGACTCCAGGCCGACCAGAACCATCATCAGCTCCTCTCGAGACACTGGGTTACCGGTCTGAGCATGACGGAAACTTCCCTGTGAGGAGGGGAAGGAGAGCAGATGAGGAGAGGGATCACTGACAGATTATCATGAATTATGTTCAGTCATTTGTGAGGTCCAGAGTTCCAGCCTGGAGTTAGGTTTAGACTTTTCTTTATCTAAGGAAGGACAGACAGTGGATATCTTGCTGCTGCCTATAAGATAAGGAGTTGTTAATATGTTCAGTAATATGCATGGGTACTGAACATCAACATTAAAGACTAACTGAACTGTGCATTTGCTTTACCAACCAGTAAATCACTAAACATTGTATCCAAATAGCCCTCACTCATTTTTAGTAAGCAGTGTTAAAAATTTTCTACGAGGCCAAAAAGTAGAAGTGAGAAATCACTAAATTGACATAATCACAGTTACACAACATTCTACAGGAAGATGCACTGCTTAATGTTACATATTGGCAGCTCTAGATGGCAGTGTGAGGCTGAGGTTTAAAGCAACATTATGTATCCTGAGGCCAACAAACTTCAAAAGCATCACAACTAATGAGTGAGGCGCTGCTGTTTCCATCTCATGTGTAATTCATAATGTTTTGGAAGAAAAGAGGATTTCCCTCCGGTGAACAATACCAAACATCAAAACAACAATTATGTGAAAATGTGCAAATCTGACATGTTAATACTGGTCTGCATGAGTTCAGCTTCTCACATAAATCTCCTGGTTTATGTAGCTTCAGCAGCTCAGGAATGTATGTAAAGGTGACTTTACCTCCACCATATGAACTATTCCTAGGTGAGGCTTTTCTGGTGAGGAGTACTCTCTCTCTATGAACACCAGGGTCATCTGGTTTCCCTGCAGGAGAGAAGAAACAGGGAATATAGAGGGGTGAATAAGTGTGTTTCCACAATGCTTTGTGTGTGAACGTAGGTAGTAGTGATTGATATTATGGGTGTTAGTGTGTTTGTACCTTGAGAATGATGTCAGGCCTGGAGGCTTCTGCAGGCAGAGGGAAGGCGTCGCCTCTCATGGTCTGAGTGTGGAGACGGTACCTCAGATAACCCCCATAGGATGAAACCTGAAGAAACAGGGATAGATGGGAGTTTACAGAGATTCTAAGATGATGAAAACAAGAAGAAGGAATGAACAACAATGAGGCAGAAACAGACACACAGAAAGAGACACGCTAGTGTGTCTTAATCCAGACAACAATGGATTACTGTCTAACAGAAACAGGAGCCAAGGCCTGTGTTGTATCTGTGAAAGATAGAAAGCCTGTATTACTATGGTACCAACACAACTTTTACCAAAACTGACGTTTGAGGCTGGTTTACGGGACATAACAGGACTCAGTCTGGGATTTAAATTCAAGTGTTGGCCTGCAGATTGATGCTAGCTAAAAAAAAATCACACATGAAAGCTGAGCGGAGTTAAACACCCAGACGGAACCCTGATCTGTATCCAAACACCCTGTCTGAGCCTCTGGATCAGTGATGGTTATCTGCCTAATACAGGTGTGGCTTATCTCCAGCTTGTGTGAAGTCACAGAGCTGGTGAGGAACAGTAATTAGATACACGTCGTTATATGAATGCAGTTTTTTATTTCCTTATGCAGTATTACAACACAAATAAATCATTTATTTTTCTTGTATTGGATTGTACAAGCAACAACTACTGTATGTCTGGATTAACAAATTCAGTCTAAATGAACCTAATTCTGTACTAAACCTCCCTAACTGTATTTGTCACTGACCAAAATAGTGGAAAGTATCAAATAGTGCAGAAAAGTTTCCACTGGTTGTGTTTACTCACTCTTCTTCTTTTACTTCTTTTCTACGTCTCTGATCAAACAGTTTCTTGATTAAATCCTAACTTTGCTAATTACAGACTGTTTTATTTAGCTGATGTTCTTACTTACACATCAAACGTTTGGCTTATATTGTTAAAGGAACTGATCTCCAGATGTCTGGCTAAAAACTCCTCTTACTTATCTGCAGTCAGGGTTGTCAGGTTGTGTAACAACAGCATAAATGTGACACTATCTTAATTTGGTGATATGAAAAGTTTGGTTTTGGAAAATGAGACTAATTCTTATTAGTCTCGACCTAGAGTGAAGAGAGATATTATTCTGTCTGATATTTTCACTTTTAACTCTTTGTCCTACAGAAGTCTGTCCAGTCAAGCTCAGAGTCTCACCTTGTCTCCCAGGTAAGTGTTTGGTGCGTGCCAGTGCAGATCCTGGTAGACGTCAGGTACGTCGCTGAGGTCTGCCTCTACAAGGTCCTGACCAGGATACACTGTCACCGGTACCTCCTGTCTGTCCGCCCCCAGCAACACCCAACCCTCCATGTCCATGACCTACAGGAGAAAACTCATGTGAACATGACTTATACAAACATATATGAACTTTATTACTAGTGATCAATGCAGAAACATTCAGTGCAGTGAAATGCTCGACTTCACTTCTTTTTTTCTGAGAGTAAACTCAACATTTTTAGGTTTTGTAGATAAAACAAGCAGCTTGATGACATCACTCTGACTGCAGGAGATTTATCACTGTTTTATTATTCGTTCTGTGTAACATTAAATATTCTTAGCTCACGTTTTTCCAACAGAACCCTGACAACTGTAAACCAATAAGAGAAGAACAGAGAAAAACAAGTACAGAAAGCTCTTAAGTACATCAAGTCAAACTTTTGAAGATAATGTGCAGCTAATATGATTGAGTGTATTAACACACATTGTAAAGTATAAATTAACAAATCAAAGCACCTCAGTGCGTCTTTTGTCAGAGCTGCGACAGCGGTCGGTGGCTCCGAAGCAGAAGCAGCTGGTGCAGCCCTTGGGGTTGGTCGGGTCCAAGTGAAATGTACCAACTCTGCACTGATCACAGCGAGAACCCTGGACGTTCTCCTACACGTGGGAGACACACAGCAGGTTAGAAAACACAAAAAGTTCAGAGAGACATGTGTGCGTGTGTTAGTGCGCTACTGCTGTCACACCTTGCACAGACACTGTCCTGTGAAGGAGTCGCACACTTGCTCCTCGGTTCCGGCCTCGTTGCAGTTACATGGCCTGCAGTTGGGGTAGCCATAGAACCCGTGAGCACAGCGATCACACTGGCGGCCGACAACGTTGCTCTTACATCTGAAAATAACCATGAACAACTGTTAATTCAAGCCATTTGATCAGGTCTGTTGTTCAGATGTAAATCTCTTTACCTGTGGACAAATTACTCTGTCAAAAACATTACAGGAGATGACTCCTGATTATTGCTTCCCATTATCTATTGCAAATGTACGTATATTGATGTGCGTCTGTGCGTGTATTGATGTGTGTGTGTTGATGTGTGTCTGTACGTGTGTTGATGTGTGTCTGTACGTGTGTTGATGTGTGTGCCAGTGCCAGGTGTAAATGATGAGAGCCTTTAGCAGTGACTTTACTTTCACATTTACATCTTTGTCTTGTCCAGACAAAGCTGATACATTCCTGTGTGTGTGTGTGTGTGTGTGTGTGTTGGGGCATGGAGTGGGGTGAGGGGTGACAGTGATTTCAGATACTTAAAGTGCCTCAGTGCAGATTGATAAGACAGAAAAAGAGAAATAAAGTTCAAACTAAGCAGTAGAACATTTACAGATGTTCTTACCTGCTTACATGAAGTAAGAAATAATTTATAAAATAGTGTGCATTTAAAGTGCTAAGTTCACGGGCCAACTTTATAGTGTTTAATAAATAGTCTGATGCTGTAAAACAGATTTAAAAAACATGGGGCAGAGGACTCATAAGTCTGAAGTTTATAACTTATTCAAGTAGCATGGTTCTGGATGATTCAAAAATAATCAGGTAAACTGGGAACAGGTGATCCACCAAAGGCTCAGTCTGTGCCAAACTATGTGAGAGAATATTTCTCAACACAAGAATCTAAATAATTTATGTCTTTCACCATCCATCGATTCAGGGACTGTGGGAGAAACCAGTGTTGAATGTTTGTGAGCTTCGAGTCCTCAGGCACCGTTGCTTGATTCCAGATCTGTCTCTGTCTCCTCTTGAAAATGTTAAGTCCATTATGAAGAGGAGAATCCGAACAGGAGAAACAGTGACCAGACTGTTGAGCAGCAGGCTGAAGTGGTCAGACAGACAGAAAGATGAGGACACACAGCTGCTATGTTGTTGGGAGTCTTCAGAGAACCAGGGCACACTGAGGTAGTGCATTTTAAAACCTGCAGCTGACCATAAACACAGGTAATCAACCCAGCATGAGTTGAGCATGAGAGTCAGAGCCAAGATCTCGTCAGGAGACAAAGAGGGGTGAGACATAACTGCCTTTTAGGTGTTTCCCAACAGAAGCCTGACATCTGAGAATGAAACTTTCCAAACCAAAGATCGTCTTATCTATCACACGGTGGTGGCAGTTGGATGAGCAGGAGATGAATCATAGCTTTGGGTGAAAAACTTTAATCAGAAGAAACTGAATGTATTGTTTTAGTGTCAGGGTGGTGGTGGTGGGGGTGTTGTTTCATTTCTGTACCAGAAAATATTCGTCAAGCACCATCAGCAACATTAATCAATCATTATGTCTTACCTGCACTGTCCACTGAGCGTATCGCAGCTGACATCAGTGGAGATAATGCCGGGCCGAGAGCAGTTGCAGACCTCACATCCCACCACTGGGTGGCACCCAAATGTCTGCGGCTCACACTGGGTGCACTCGGGGCGCAGTGTCCTTGGGGGACAGATACAATCACCGGTCACCGGTTCACACAACCTTGTACCACAGTTACAGGCTGCAGGAGAGATGATAAAAGATACAGTTAGTTCCACAGAAGCTAGAGTCCACTGCAGGAGAAATAAACTCAACACAACACAACATAGCACACTGCTGATTCCTTAATCAGTTCAGAAAGAGAGAGGACAGAGGACAAGAACAGAGAGGATACATTCACTTTCAATTTCCTTGAAATTTATTTCACAGTCACAACATATTAACTATCAGTCAGTGACTTTGTGAATTATTCCCTTTAATCCTGGTGTGGATATAAAAGTCTTTAAAATAGTGTCTGTAACAATATCCAGTTATTGAACGAGCCTCTAAACTTAACTGAGTCACTTAAAGTATGGAATTATATTGGTAATTTCACATTAATGTACTGTATCTGATGAGATTTACACATTTTTATACAGACTGTCATTCTGTCAGCCATTCATAAACTCACGTCTGCAGTTGGGAAAACCCCAGAAGCCCGTGGCACACATGGAGCAGTCTCGGCCGATCACATTTGGCCTGCAGTGGCACTGGCCCCCGAACGTCTCGCAGGTGTCGCTCTCGGCTCCGACCTCGTGGCAGGCACAAGGCAATGCTCCGTTGTTGAAGAAGGCAGACAGAGACACAGCCGAGCTGAGGCAGAATGGGGAGGTGGTGGACGGACTGGAAGGAAGAAAAAATAGACTCAAGTGAAAAAGGAAACGGCTTTTATAATGTCACGCCAAATACAAAATAGCTGTAGTAGTAGTACTACTAGTTTTAAGTAATGATACTGACTTGATGTGGAAGCTGTTTTGGCCACAATTGCTGATGAAGTCATAGGATTTGTCCAGAGGCTCCTCGTTTAGGTAACTGGAGCTGTAGCTAGACTCAGGCACCACCAGCACATAATCCTGCAGAACCGCGGGGAGGAGAAAAAGGAGGTCATTCATTTGTTGCATTAAGATCATGGAGATAAAAACTTCTCACTACAAAATAGCCTTTTGCTTATAAATTTAGACTACAAACACAGAGACATGAGCGGAAGAAGCAGACACCCTTGAGAACACGATAAAATGCTGCTGAGCTATGACCACAGAACTGGATGCAACAAAGGCAACAGAGAAATTGTAGCATCATCAAAACAGAAGATGTGACGGTTTAATGATGAAAATGAACGTCCATGTGTGAGGCCAGTAAAAAGCTCAAAGCTCAGGATAGAACTACGGTCAGCAAAACGTACCAGCCATAGCGTCTTGCCTGCAGGTATCTGCACTGTGAGGAAGACTTCATGGTCCGTCACATCCAGAATGATCTGATTCTCAGAGACCAGAACGTTACGGCAGCCGTAAGCGTGGGGGCAGAAAGAGGCGTTGGTGTGGCCTAAAGCGAGAACAGTAACATCACACACACAGTACCACAACACAAAGTTTATGGAAGATTTGACTGTGTAACTCTTAACATGATGTTGATGATATGTGTGTTTTACTGTCTTGCACTGTGTGTATGTTTTCTGTTCATTCAGAGCTCCACTGTTCACAGATTCTGCATCAATGTGCTCTCACCCTGCCAGATTCGACCTCCGTTAATGTAAACCTGCACAGGAAAGGTGGGGTGAAGAGGCTGGTGATAGTGAAGGATAAAGACATAACGCCCCAGGGTATGGACTCGAGTTGAGTACACTGCTGCATTCTGGGTAATGGCGTGACAGAGGAAGAAATGGAAAAAGGAGAAACAGACAGAGAGAGAGAGTAAATATGAGCGTCGGCTGTGAGAAATATGCATAACACAGATTTTCAGCCTTGTGTGTTTTTAATAAATAACCTCACTCAGGTCCTCTGTTATTGTTGAAGGTGTGAATTACAGCTCAGTGTGATAAGCTTATCTAATTCCTCTTGTGTTTGAACCAGATAAGAACACTTAAATGGCTGAATATGATTATCAGTCCAGAGTTTAAACAGTACTCACTGTTGGCTGACCCACCTACACTGGGTTCAGATTTCATCTGCACTTCAATCATGTTACTTTAGAAGAGCACTGAGACATGTACTTTCAGGTTGCTTAGTAATAGTGAAGTAACTGACTCATTTGTACCTGCAGCGAGTCCAGTCTGATGTGATCACTGTTATCTGCTCCGTGGGGAGGTCGGTCTCCTCCGGACCAGGACCACTCATTCCTCTGCTGTACGGAGAGAGGAGGAGCTGTGGCAGGAAAGGCCAGGGTGGGCTCCTGCACCGAGGAGCTCTGGCCTTCCTTCAGGACCAGCGAGTCTGATGGGGTCTGGAAGCGTGACGGGACACAGGAGGAACTAGGACAAGAGATGGAAGGAAGATGGTTTAGAAAGTATGTGGGGTCTGTAGTTTAGTTTAAGTTCAGTTATCACATGGTACCTGTCAGGAGAGAACTGCCCGTGAGTGCTGATGCAGTAGACTTTAGGCTCCACATACTCCATGGTGAACTGGTCTTTAGGTACCAAGTACACTTTGTGCTGCAGACAATGAACAAACACACAGGCTGGCTTTTTAACACAAGTGTGCACCAGTGCTAAGGGAACGGATCAATTAACTTCAAATCAATCAATGATCAATGACTGATCTAATCATTTTCATTTCAAGACAAAGGTACTTCATTATTTGATATTTTATCAGCTACATGATTGATCATATTTGATTGACTTTAAAAAATATACTTTAGCTCTAGTATTCATAAGATCACTTTCCAAACACTAACATCTTTACAGCTTTACAACACTCGGTGTGTAAAGTGAGCTCATCATGTGACGGGGATGAAGTTCTCACCAGAAAGAAGCTGGTCTGGTCAGAGATGAGCTGGATCTCAGTGTCAGCAGGGAGGGAGAAGACGGCCACTCTGTTGTGTTCATCAACGGCCACGACCCGACACAGGAAGCTGCACAAACACACACAGACGTGCTGTGATCAAGAACCGTTGACACGCGATGAAGCGTAGACGGCAACAGTAAAGTGTGAACCAGCAGAGTCCACACTCCTCGTACCTGTACTTGCAGTGCAGCAGGGTGACACGATGCTGATGTGTTCGTGCTCCCCGCGTGTTAACGGCTACAGACAGAGTTTGTGGCAGCTCTTCCTCACTGGCATACTCCACCACCAGAACGTAGTCACCTGCAGCTGACAGACTCTCCCGCAGCTC
This sequence comes from Sandelia bainsii, assembly GCA_032362345.1. Classification (NCBI taxonomy): domain Eukaryota; kingdom Metazoa; phylum Chordata; class Actinopteri; order Anabantiformes; family Anabantidae; genus Sandelia; species Sandelia bainsii. Next base: position 24,659,802 of record JAUMHL010000028.1, on the reverse strand, counting down.
GACGCTGATCTGCAACAGAAACGTGGAATGTATATGTTAAAACTCCTGTGCTGCAGCTGTGGACATGTGATAATTTTCTCTCATCGTATGTTTTTCTCTCTCTCTTTCCCTCCCTTACATCATAGCCACTGCAGACAGCCATGTCAGGATGGCGCGGGGTCACCTTCTCAGTAGGGCAGGGGCGAGGCAGGTGGTTATCGTGGCGGCAGCTGGCATCGTTGCTGGAGATGGAGGGGAAGGAATCCAGGGAAAGATACCTGTACAACAGACAGCTGGAGACACAGACACACAGAGCTTACAGGGGAACCTGAATTTGTTATTTGGATTGAAGTGGTGACATTCAGCTTCCTTATATATGTTGAATTTGGTGGAAAAAGTCTGACACACTGAAGAAGCCACACAGGCGGTAGCCTCATAATTACTGTAAGAACAATCTTCTTATCTAACACTCTTTCCAAAAATGTCTGTCTATTCCTCTCTGTTAATAATGTTTGTGTAGATTTACTTCTGGCTGGCATCAGGCACAGAGCTGTAGGTGCAGGGCTCTGTGACTCTGATCTGCAGGATGGGAGCTTCATAGTAGGCACTGGGCAGCAGGACTAAGTAATCCTGAGGGTAAAAGAGAACATGAATACAGTGTTATTGGGATTTATGTGTCAGAAAAATACATAGATGAAGTTTCTACATCGCAGCTGACACACAGATCTTGGCAGTATTGGTGGATAAAACATCTGTGTTTCAACAAAACATGATCACGAGTTTTCTCCTGTTGGCTCATTGGGCCCGTTTACATGCACACTAAAAATCCGATCATTATCTGATTTCTGGAGTTATCAGATTATTAAGTGATCATGTAAAGGCTTT
>JAUMHL010000028.1:24647477-24658838 GCA_032362345.1 Sandelia bainsii | reverse complement strand
AGCCTGTTTTACAGCCTATTAACTCCCACATTAAACCGTAGACGCTGCCGTGTTCCACAAGACCGGATGTTTTGAAAGTAACAGAAAGTTTGAGTCTTATGACATCCAATAGTGGACTGAAACATGTAAACCAGGGTTTTTTGATTATCGCATTTCTGAGGTATATCTGATTACTCCCAGTTATCGGATTGTTGTGGTCATGTAAACCAGCTCATTGTCACCTTCTGCAGGCTCTGTATAAAACAGACGTGTAGTGTGTGTGTGTGTCTCACCAGCAAGATTCCCTCAGCCTCTATGACCACAGTCCAGGTTCCCGGATTCAGAACGAATGGTTCCACAAAGTTATTCTGGGGAACGTTGACAAAAGTTGGCTCCACACTGGGAGCAAAGACGATCTGTTTGGACTGTTCTGAACCTGAGGAACATACACACACAGCAGAAATGTAAAATGCCATCAAAAGAGAGGATTAAGTGAATGTTGTTGATGCATTTAAGGAAAAAATAAAAAAAATTGGGCACCATGACATAAATTAACAACAACGATCAAATAAAAAAAAAAACCCATAAAAATGCAATTGTGGAGTAAGCAGGAGATGTATGAATAAGAGAAGACACACACATTCACACATACATCTCTACTGCTGCTCTGTTCTAGCACACACAAAAAGACACACACTGAGACTGTTGCATTTGGTGAGACGTACCTCTGCGGTTGACCTGATAGGCTGTTATTTTACCGTTGGAGGTGGCGCCCTCAGAGTTTACATATCTGAGGATGAAACGAGTCAGATAGACGTCTGCCTCGCTCACGTAAACCTGAAGCTTCACTGCAGTCTACAAGGACAGGGTCCAAAGGCATCAGTGGGGGAAAGGTGCAAGTGTAAGACAGGGGGAAGAGGAAGTGTGGAGGGTAGATATAAAATATACATTTTTAGTTTTAAATCCCTGAACCCTGCACTGATCTGTGGCCCTAAAGGTGAGAGAAGAAGGAGGTTCCTGAGAGAGAGCGGAGGCAGCCACCAACAGCCATTCAACACCATCGACATCTACACACATCCCTCCATCATCTGACAGACAGATACCTGACAGGAGCAAAGTAGTAGTAGTACTAGAAGTACTAGAAGTACTGGAGAAATGTGAAAAGACCAGAGAGTAGATGTCCACACTGGACTAGTGCTGTGTTCTCGTTCAGTACGTAGTAGTAGTTTAACGTCCACTTTAGGGCAAACCTTGATGCTGTGTTTTCAGTTACCTTTTATTCTTGACTGGTAGATATCGTGTTAGAACTCCAGAAGACTGGATGTTGTTTTTGAGTAAGTAAATACTGCAAAAACTAAAACTTAATTCTGACTCTATGTTCTCATGAGCAGTGATAGAAGAAGTACTCAAATCCTTCACTTAAGTAAAAGTACCAATGCTGTGATACAAAATACTCCATTACAAGTCTCGTATTAAGTATTCTCAGTTATTACACACTGTATTATACACACTGTCACTAAAAAACTACAGCATTTCAAATTGTTTATCTTGAGCAAATTAACTTTTTGACCCACTGGCCAACGCGGCCAAGCAGATTTTTTAGGTGATGAGCATCTCTCACTAACAATCAGCCAAACACTGATTGTTGATTGGCAGGTCATTTTGTAAACGTACCGTGTAACATACATAGACATAGAGACATAGAGAGAGGAGAGATTTACTCACCAAATGGAAAATCTACCTGCATTTGGTGCTTGATGGTCTACTACCACTGCTCATGAGCTCAAATCAGTGAGATAACACTGAGAACTTGTCCGAGAAGGTTCCTAGTTGGAATTCCAACTATAGAAATATGAATATATTTGAAACACAGACTAAATCTGGAGGACAGTGCTGAAATCAACTGGAGCAGATGCAGTTTTCAAAACAAGCCTTGGCTGAAGTGTAGTGAAGTGAAGGACGGACAGTAGACATGATGGAGACAACGTTCCACTTCCATCATCTTCTATTCCAATGCTGGAATAAGTGATAAACGACCAGAAAGAGGAAATGCCCTGACGCAGCACTTACAATTACTACAGTAGTAGTTCCAGTTGTCCTCTATGACCAATAACCTGCCCCGAACGTCTGAACTCCCCCGGTTAGCGTAGCGTAGCACCACATGGAAGAGGTCTGGAGAGCTGACTGACACCGACACCAACACCTTTGGCTGTCCAGGCAGCAGGCAGCAGAGAAAAGAGACGGTGCAAGAAAAGTGGGACAAAACAATGACAGAGCAAAGGAAAAGAGAGAGAAATAAGGAAAAGGGCGGGAATATAAAGAAGACAGAGGAGGAAATGGGAAGGATGGGAGGAAAAAGATGAGGGATGAAAGAAATAGAGGACATTTGAAGGATTAGGAAGAAGAAAGAAATCAAATAAGAGACAAAAAAAGAGGAAGAGCAGAAGGAAATGATAAAGAAGGACAAACAGAAAGACAAGAACAAGATGGAACCAAAAATGAGAGATGAGAGGAGAGAGACAAAGATGGGGAGACAAAGTGGAAAAAATGGATAAAGGAGATGTAGAGGGGGCACAATGAGAGAAAAAGAGAGAATACATGAAGGATGGAGCAGAACAGACAAACAGAAAAAACAAGCTAAAGCAAGAGCTTAACCATGATCTTCACCACCAAAAACAAACCAGCAGCCACTACTTTTATGCCAAATACAACATATTTCTCTTTGGACTTCCCCTTCTCAGCACTAACATCCACAGCAGCTCAGGAGTAATACATCTCATATATCACTAACAATATTAACTCAAGGAAAAGACTGAAATTCCACTTTCAATTATCTAAAATGTTAAACCGCTGTGTGCTTTGGTGGAAGTTTAAGTGTGCTTAGAAGTGATTTCACCAAAAAGAAATATCCTGCTACATGTCTGCACAACATTCAGCCGTGGAGCAAGCAGGACGGGCCACAGTCACATGAGTATCTATACGTTAAACACATCATTCATAATAGAAATTATATGTTACAAATACAGCTTTTTTTGTTTTATAAAAGAGTTTCATATAAAAACTAATCTGTGACATTATAGCAATATGATGATCTGGAGCACTGGCTTATAATTTATCAAACTTCATTAATAATTAACCTAAGTAAACAACTATTTCTTTTAAGCCAGTTTGTTAGATGCATGAAAAACAATCAATTTCTATCTTTAATTGATGACTTGAGATCAATCGAAAGTCAAAGGTGAGAGGAGAAAAGTTTTGTTCCTACCTGGATGGGCAACATCTGAGCGTAACCTCTCCAGCTGAAGCCTGGGAATTCCTGGGGGCTGTAGCCAAATCGAACCGGTCGGCCGTCCAGCATGGTTCCCTCCTCGATCTCAAACTTCAGATGATGGAGGTCTGGGAAGTAATGATCTGGACGAGGTCTGCAGACAGAGCAAGACTCATTTAGAAAGCAGGGGTGGTCTGGAAACAGGTCTCTAGCAGCTGGAAGACATGGTTTCCTCACTTTAAGAACTCTTGATAATGTTTCAGATTTATCATGACTCACAATTTACATGTCATGTTCAACCAAATAAAGCTGGTATTGGTATTTGTAACCAGGGTTCTCTGAGTGAAGAGACTATCTCTCCACTCTCTCAATATGACAGAAAACAGCATTTTAGTGATATAAAGCAAGTGGAACTATGGGAAATGTAGTCTCAATTCACACAATTCACAATTGTTTATTGCAATCAAACCCAATATAATCACAATTAATTCCACAGTCAATGATTCTTACAAGTACTACAAATACTACACTGAGTTAAACTCACAGGTTACACTTCGGTCCCTCCACATTGGGTCTGCAGCGACAGCGGCCGTTCTGGTCTCCGCAAGACTGACCTGCTGAACCGCCGATGTCACACTGGCATCCTAAACACACAAATACACGCATGTGAATGCTAGATTAACTAATGGAAAGCAGCAGCATCACCACCACAGTCGAGCTTCTGTTTTCTGTGGAAACTACCAAACGTACTGATGAACACTCACCCTGGCAGCCGAAGTAGTTGTGTTCGTGCAGGTTGTAGTAGCCATCTTTACAGGTGGAGCAGGTTCCACTGCAAGTGTTAGGCTTACAGTAGCACTGACCAGTTTCCTGTCACAACCAAGAAAGAGAATATTACTGTTAGTACAGTAAACAGTATAACTCAAAGAAAAGAGCACAGTCTGACATGCTCACCTGTGCACATTCTGCAACACCGCTCACCGTCCCTGCGACGTTACACTCGCAGCCTGAAGAACAAACATCAGTTTATTTAATTTATTTTGTTGTAGTTAAAATGATCAGGCATAATGTGAGATATGTGTGCATGTTTTGTGCCATCTTACTGGAGCATCCCTCAGAAGTGTCTGGGGAGAGGTTCCAGTACAGTGGTTTACATTTGTCACAGGCGGGGCCCTCCACGTGGCGACGGCACTCACAGTGGCCCTAAATAAATGATTGACAGGAGATAAGTAAGGCCATAACACACCTCACTAAAGACATGGTGCCTTTTAATGCACAGACCAAAGAGGGGTCTACAGTCTACAGGCATGTTGTCCTCCTTTAGTTGAGAGTGTGTTGAGAATATTGAGAGATTGAAGCTCAACTTTATAAAATTAAATCAAATCAGAAAAACAAAAAAAATCAATCTGCAATCGCAGTATCTGTCACAGAAATTAGATATTTTTACCCAAATCACACAGCCCTAGTTGTAACTCTCTTTCCCTTCCTGTGAAATCACATGAAAGTTTATTGTATTTCATCTCTGAAACTATCACAAACCAAAGATGAGACTTACCACAGGCTGCTGGCCCACATTCTGAACGGAGCCAGCAGGGTGACACGTGCCAGCTTTAAATGACAAAACACAAATAATAATGATACAAAAGATCATAATGATAATATGATAACAATAATAAAAATTAAAAGAAGAAGAAGAAGAATTATGAATGGTATGTTACACTAACACTAGTTAGCCTAGCTAGCTACACTGACCTGCTGAAAACATGAAGTCATTAACAATTCGATTTATAAAAATATTCTTTTTGCTTTTCAGTTTCCAGTTAGTTCATGTTAATGATGTGAGGAATGTTTATTTGAATCTTAACAAAAGATGTTATTTCTGTCTCAAACAGCAGCTCAATCAACATGTTAAACCTGTGTGTATGTGATTAACTGCAGCTGTCAGTGACGTCATCTCCACTGTGTTATGCAGGCAGGCAGAACTGACCTGTGTGTGTGTGTGTGTGTGTGTGTGTGTCATTACCTTGGCAGTTGGGAAAGCCGTAGGAGCCGTGTGCACAGCTGTCACACCTCAGTCCCACCACATTCGGCAGACACACACACTGTCCCGTCACCTGCTCACAGCTGGTGTAGTGAGAGCCTTCTGCAGAACACTGACAGGCTGCAACAAGCACAGTATTAACTCCACTTAGTTTTATCCGTAGACAGTTACACACATATTTAGCCGACTGCCAGTATTTAGATCCTTTATTGAACTATTGTTACATTATATGAAAATACTGCATTTATTACTGTTATCAGCAAATTGTAATTCAAGTTCCGACTGTGCAGAAGGATACTTTTCACAATGTTTTAATTGGCTGTTTTAACACAGTATTGAATTGTCACCCATGCATTAACTTGTAAGCACATTTTAATACTGGCTGATTGAAGCAAAGTTGATTCTAACTATAAATGATCATACTGTGTTTCTTGACAGAATATATTTTTTTTCACTTTTTACATAGAAGTAACTAAACAACACAAACAAAGTGCTTGGAAAGCTGTCCAAACTGTATTGGAGTATAAAGACAATTTCACTCACTTCAGTATAGTGGAGTAGAAATGGAAAGCAGGAGAAAAATTTTAAATAAAATGCAGATCAACTTGCTTCTTTCATTATTTTGAGCACTCTGGGTCTGTAAGGCAGGTATTTGAAGTTCAGTTTAAGTACAGCGACTTACGTGTGCAGCTTGGGTAACCATAGTAACCAGGGGCACACTGGTCACATGCTGCTCCACTGTAATTGGGTCGACAGTGGCAGTGACCTGATGCAGTGCAGCTGGTGTCCAGTGAGGTGCGAGGATCACAGGTGCACACTGACCACACAACAAGAGAGAAAAAACAATGAGTCTGATCATGTCGCAGGAAGTTGCTAATTTTGACATAGTGGTTTATATTAATGTATTTTCTACTATTTTTTCTGTATTTTCCTATTACTACTCTGTGGTAATGCTTTTGCAACTCTATATTGTATATTAGAGTATTAATTCAGTGTCCTGGAGAGGTATTTTGCTTCTCTTCAGTGTTCTCTCAATTGTTCTGCTAAGTTTGAAAGGAAACTCTTTGATCCTGTATTTGCAGAGTGGTAGAGCATCCTTTGGTCATAACGTGCGTCTCAGCTTTAACATTTTGTCCACATACAGTTCATTCTGCTTTACACTGAAAAGTTTCAACCTCAATAAAGAATCGTACATTTTAACAAGGCAATACAACACTTCATAAGAAGGTGTGTAAAGTTAAGTGTTACCATGTGTCAGCCACATGGAGAGAACAACGGGATATTCAAGTTTATGTGTGTGTGTGTGTGTGTGTGTGTGTGTGTGTGTGTGCGTGTGCGCGCACGTGTGTGTGTGTGAGTGTGTACCTTGACAGTAAGGGTACGAGTGGAATCCAGACCTACACTGTTCACATCGAGGACCCTGGAACTCTGGCTTACACAGGCAGCGTCCAGAAGCATCACAGCCTTCAGGGAGAGAGCCGACTGAACTGCAGCCACACACTGCAGACAGAGACAGAGAGTGTGTGTCGGTTGCCCTGTTTTTCTTTTCAAACTGTGACTGATAGATCTGGACAGTGTCATCAGATCACAAGGCTTTGCTCGTTATCTTAATTGTTTCCACATAGTGATCAGGGCCCTGGTCTTCTTATGTGGATTAGCAGGTTTGCCAGAAAAAACTGTTGACTGTTTCACACGATCAGGACCTGTTGGTTCTTCCACAGTCATGTTGAGCCTGGCAACATATCCAAAAACTAAAACCTTCTCAGAAAAAGGTTTTTTCTTAAGTTTAGTCAGTGTCAACAAGATAACCTCTCAGTGGTGTCACACCAGGAAGTCAGTCCAACTATGGATGTGGTGTGCTTACATGAACAATCCAGTGAGATCGGGGTGTGTGATAATAAGAGATGTGAGTTTATAATACAGAGAGTGTTGCTCGCTGCAACAATATGTAAGGCTAAATAACCTAATAACACCTGAAGTTAAGTAAGTTATGTTCAACTTACATAATGGGAAACCTGCTCATCATGGTTTCCAGTGTCACTGTACAATTGTGCAATCCATAAAGCAGCTCTGCCATGAATTCTACTTTGACAAAGTTATAATGTCTCAGTTTTTGTTGAAACTGTCAGAAAGGTGATAATATGTGTATTATTGTGCTCACTGTTGGTGGAGTCATACTGGACTGTATTATGTTAAGAGGTCTTTCTAATGTTTTGCCCCACCTATTTACATAAATGAAGGGACCAAAACATTAGAAGCTGTGATCCTGTTGCTGCCATCTGATGTCGCTTGCAGTGGCTCTGTGATACCTGCAACTTTGATTAAATCCCAGAAATCTGATATTTCTTGTCATAAGAGGAGCTATCACTGGCCTCTGTGCACAAGCTTTACGTTGAGAATATAACATTGTTTCTATACAGAAAGCATAGTGTGAGTCTGTCAGCATCTGTCAGCTGCAAGTCTGGTGCCCTGTGTTCAGGAACAGGACAAATTGTAGGTCATCCATGTTCTGAAAGTCCCCAATCAATTGCTGTATCCTAAGAGTGACTGCAAAGATTACCTCCAAGATTTTGCTGCTGTCATATGTCAAGTATATTTAGTATTTGTGGAGAAGTTTACAACTCGGAGAGAGAGAAAAATGGAGAATGAAGATGAAGATAAAAGTGACTCACGTTGGCAGAGCGGGTAGTTGAAGTAGCCCGGTGCACACCGGTCACACTCGTAACCTTGGAAACCACTCCGACACACGCCGTGACCGGTCACCAAGTCACATGAGCCGTCCAGACAGCCAGGACCTGAACACTGGCAGGCTGGATGGACACACACACACACAGGTAGAGAAAAAAACATGTCTTAAAGAATAGTGTGTGAGTGTGTTTGTAAAGGTGTTGGATTTTGCGACTGTTTGTTACCTTCACTGAATGAAGGAAACAAACAGTGAATATGAAACTATTTACACTGATTAAACCAGATTAGTGAACAGCTGTTTACTCAAGTGTGTGTGTGCGTGCGTGTGTGTGAGCTGAGTCCTGGGTGGCAAGCTAACACTGGATAAATAAACAAACACAAACAAAGTGGCTAGCATTCCTGGCACCGTTGGTGTATTTGTGTTTTTGTCTGCGCGTGCATGTGTGTAAAGTAAATGGGCCACAATCTGTAAAACCAGACACTGATGCAGCTACAAATTGATTTGAACACACTCTGCAATTAGAACTCACTGGGCAATTTGCACAATTTGAAGTAGCTTCCAGTGTTTTTTAACACTTTACATACTATAAGGTTTAAGAAAGTGTTATGAAAATAATCATTTGCTGCAATGCTAATATGTTTTTTTCTCTCACCCTGACAGTTGAGTCCATGGAAACCAGGAGCGCAGGTGTCACAGTGTTCACCAGTGAAACCCGGTTTACAGATGCAGGTTCGAGTCCGGGGATCTGGCCTGCATGAGTTATCCACAGTACCAGCTGCACTGCACTCACAGTCTGCGCAGAGAACAAAAACATGTTTGCTGCATTTGACATTCATTCACGTTTGTTTCTTCACAAGGACTGTGATAAGCTATTTTAATTATGTTTGAATATGAATTATTTTATTAAGGGGCCTCCTTGTCTTTTGTTTTTTTTACTAATGACATTTCAACATTAAAGTGTGTGTGCTTCAAGGAAAGGTAGAATTTAAAGGCTTACTGATGATCTCTCCTGCCGGCTTGGCCTCACCATTGTTGTTGTTATTGGGATAGACAGGGATGGCTGAGAGAGAGAGAGAGAGAGAGAGAGAGAGGATAGAAATACGCAAAATAACATCACATTCACACTCTTATAATTTTGAAGAACTTTTAAAAGCAGTTTCTCCTGTGATCTGGTGTCACGGTTTTGAGCTCTGAACTCAACTAAGCATATTAAATATCTCTGCAGCTTAAATACCGTAGCAAGGCCTAGTAAGATAGTAGCAGCAACACAGCCAAACAGGATATTTTTCCAAGAGCCTCTATAGCCTGGTGGAAATGTCCACAGGCTGGGTGGTGGAGGACCTCAGTTCAAATTCCAGGTGGGGTAGGAAAATCATTTAGGCAACTATGGCTCAGTCAGTAGAGCAGAGGGTCTAAAAAACACAGAGTTTGATCCCCAATTTCTTCTGCTCACATGTTCAAGTGTCCTTAGGCAAAACAGTGTAGTAGTGCTGAATGGCCACTAAAATATTTTTAAAAAATCATAATCCACAGTGGACAGCATGGTGTATTATATCATGCTTTTCTGTTTTCAAAAGAGAAACAAGCTCTCTTTTGCTATCAGAATCAAATTTGACTGCTGTCAAACCACATTCCAAGTATTTATAATGCTGGACTGTTACATCTCCATTTAGAGCATCTGCCACATCTGCTGCACATTTTGCCTTTGAGTCTCCCTGACTGACAGCTGTAACTCACGGTAACAGTCGGGGAAGCTGATGAAGCCGCTGGCACAGGAGTCACATTTCTCCCCAGTGTAATTTGGTTTGCAGAAACAGCGTCCGGTCAGATCCTCACAGGTGCTGTCTGTAAACTCTGACTGACAGTCGCAGGCTGCAGAGAAGCGGAGGAAGAGGAGGAGGACACACAGGTGAACAAAAGACAGGGATGATGGGAACAAAAGCCAGAGAGAGGATGTATTAGTTTAGCATTTGTTACTATAAGCCATAAAATGCCATAAAAGACTCACGTGAACAGGCCAATGGGGAGTCAACTGGGTGGTCAGGTGATCTGTAGTAGGTGGGGATGCAGCGCTCACAGTTGACTCCAGTGGTGTGATGCTGAGAAGGAAAAGTTTAAACTACAGTTATCTCATCATGGCTGTAATTAGCCACTAAACTCTGATGTATTCTGATTAGATTCAAACAAACCAACAAAATTCCTAATATAAAGATTAGACCATTTCTGTTGTATAATATGCAAACACACAGTATTACGACTGATCAAAAAGTTACCTGACAGTTGAGGCAGACGCCGCCTCCTCTGTGGTGTCCGTTAATATCGATGCTTTCTCTCCTCTCATCCACGTCAGGGTCGTAGTAACAGTCAAATGAGTGACGGTGACAGTTACATGCTGGAAGAAATAACAATGAATCGTTTACCTGAAGGTCAATTAAAAGACTAATAGACAAATAGCAAACTGAAAAAAGGTGAATGTGAAGGGGATGAAAAATGAGAAAACCATCCTACTATGATGAATCATTTGTTGTCATATCATGATATGTTTTGTGATACTCTACTAATTGTCAAAATAATCCATTATCCATTTTTAATAAAAGGATTACAAGCAAAGCTTCATGGCAGACAGTGGTTCATTTTGTGTTGTGTTTACACCCCTGACCATTAGATGGCAGTGTTATGTAAAAACAGTAAACTATTCTTGAAAAAAGTTTTCACTCAGATTTTATGTATATGGTGATGTGCTCTGTATACAACATTCACCTGGGGGGAAAAAACTGCTGCTGGACAAGATGCAGGGAAAAAGGAAGAAAGTCAAAAGACGACAAGAAGAACAATCAGAGAGACAAGAGACAAAGCAGGTAGTTAATAAGTAGATTAAAGGAGATGATTCATTTGTTCTTCAGAGACAAGTTCCAGCAACATCTGAAACAGCCTCAGCCAGCTCTATGAAGTGACTTCAAATATAGTTCCCTCTGGAAGGTGTTCATTTAGCGCAGGAGACTACAGACGATAAGTCTTATGTAAACATACCATGTCTCCAAACAAATCAAACAAGACTGAAATGGGAGAAGCTGTAATTAACACAACCTCTCACACACATAATCATTTCCTGAAGGAACGTTTGATGAAAATCAGCCATCAGTCAATCACACACTGTGGCTGATGTGAGAAATAAGACACTTTAACCACTGCTCATTCGAAGCATATCAAAAGCAACATGAAATGAGTTGACGTGTTTGAAAAAATTAGCTCTGGAAAAAGTTAAGAGCCCACTGCAAAATTATAAGTTTCTCTGATTTTGCTATTCAAAGGTTTATGTTTGAGTAAAATTAACATTTTTGTTTTATTCTATAAACTACTGACAACATAACTCCCAAATTCCAA
>JAUMHL010000028.1:24617919-24638432 GCA_032362345.1 Sandelia bainsii | reverse complement strand
ATGTAAAGTGCCTTGAGATGATCTTTGTTATGATTTGGCGCTATACAAATAAAGATGAATTGAATTGAATTGAATGACAGGTACTGTATGTAGATACCGGTAGTTGTGGACAAGCTCCAAAAGTTTCTATTCCACACCTTCTGCTACTGCTGCTGTGATTCAAAGCTGTTGCTGTTCATTTGATACTGCCCCACCGATACTGTATGTGGGATTGCTTCTTGCATTCATTTCTGATGAGGTGCACAATCTATGATCCAAATCAACGCAGCCTACACATGGGGGACATCTCGTGTAAGGTACCACATTAAGTACACACAGTAATACAGTACATCTCCGGCCTAACAGCTGGGATCTGCTCCTCAGCCTCTCTATGTTTTCAGCTACTGGCTGTAACCAAACTGCCCAGTGTTTGTCTGCTGCTTGTTGTTTCTGTTCCTTTCTCTCTCCTCTTTCCACTCTCTCCAACCGCAAAAAGGCAGACTGCCGCCAGAAAATCCCTCTGTAACCTCTTTCCTAATCAGTTCATCGTTCATCAGGTTATTTGTTTCAGGTAAAAACGCCAAAACATTTGTTGGTTGTTTCACAAATGTGCAGCTTTAATGCTTTTGTCACATATGATAGTTTGATACTACTTTTACATTTTTATATGAAATTACATTTTTTTCTCACTGACACATTCTTACAGGACCATGTTTCTCTGTATGTGTCTACTCTCAACCAGTACTGTCACAGCTTAAATACCTCCCACAGGGTAAAATATAAACATCTCACACCTCCACTGTGCATCTGACCATCCCTCCTGTCCTCTGTCCACATCTAAAATCCCTCCTTTCCTCCCAAATTCCCAAATCACTCATGTGCAGCAACATGGAAAGAGCTCTATCACTGACTTTACAGGAGGCTGTCTCCGGAAGCCTTCAACAAGTCTGTACGAGTGTGTGTTATTACAAGTCGGATTGTGTGCATGCGTGTGTGTGTGTGTAAGCAAGAGAGAGAGAAAAATTGGAGACACAATAGATGTAAAAGTATAAGTGTGTGTGTCTGCATAAAGCAAGACAGACAAAACAAATAGGCGTATGTGTGAGCCGTTGCCGTGTGTGTGTGTCTTTATACAGTATATGACTCATGGTGCATTTGACAGATTAATGATGGCTTATTGTAAAATTATCTATAGCCTCCAGATTCTGTAGCCACACACACACCTACTTACAAGCTTGTACAATCACACATATGACACACAGTCACACACATTCACACCTATTATTAAATTAACCACACACTGCCCACTTCCTTACGAGAGACCTACATTTTTCTGGAAATTCACATGGACACACACACACTCCCTCTCCATCACACCTTTACACATGTATTAAAAAAAGCTCCTCCTCCACCTCTGCAATACAAACTAAACAAAGATCAGGAAGTCAAACAGTACGGAATCAGAAAATGTTCTTCATCTCTGCCTCCAGCTGCTTCTCTGCCATAAAGCCTCATAACCTCACTGAGAAAAACAATTCTTCACAATAGGAAGTATCATTTTTTTCACATTTCACTCTCCAGTATTTGTTCATTTACCACAATCACATGTAACTAAATGTCATATATTAGTGGTGGAACGGACGGCAATTCATCTGTGATCCATTCGGATCACCCTCCACAGTTCGGCACACATGTGAACCATCATATTGTGACATACAATTTCACCACCACTTTTTCAAGTAGACCTAATGATTCCCTCATTTTCAAGCAAAGGTACAGTGAAAAGATACAAAGTTTTTTACACCTAGACTTTATTTGGGTGGGCTGCACAAGTATTTTAATGACTGAAGTAAATTTAACCACCCATTTTTTTCCTAATCATATCCTCAGGGATATGATTTTTTTAATGTGGCTTTTGGGGCGTCGAATGTGTGTTTTAATATATGTGAATGTGCATGTGACTGTGTTTACCATCATTTCCTTTCATCTTTGTTTAGTTGAAAGCACAAAGGAAAGGGAATCAGACTGTACTATCAGTGTTTGTGTGTGTGATATTGATGCCTCTTTTGAAGGTTGGGTACAAACTGTTACTTACTTGTAGGGGTCACTGGGGTTCTTGGCATTGCAGGCCTCAGCGTGTCCATTACACACACAGCGTCCTCCGATACTGATGTCTTTAATGCTGTAATAATACTGTAGAAAAAACAACAATGCACAACATCTGCAATTACCATTAACATTTTGTGATATGTCCTGTTTGAATTGTGGGGGATTGGGTTTGCACACTCTGTTACAGAGCATAAAGAAACAAGGAAACACCTGTTTGCAACCTTTCCCATATGTTGAACAGATCATAAATTCCTCTGAGGCAAGTTTGCGATTCGTAATATATATATATATATATATATATATATATGTATGTATATATAAATTGGATCTTATATCTCATTTGTGAAATGCTGGTGCCCTGATGTGTTTTTACATTTGGACACAGCCAAGCCAGTTGTTTCTCCTTGATCCCAGTCTTTATGCTAAGTTAACTCTCCTCTGACTCAAGCTTTACACTGAATGCACAGATATGTGAGTATCAGTTTCTCGTTGTTAGGAGATATTTATTCTATGTTATGAAATACTATAAAAGCATATCACTTTATCATTAGCATACACACAGTCATAACTGAGACTATGAGGCCTGTGTTTAAGGTAAGGTGGTGGTGTGATCGTAGATGTCCCTACCTAGCTACCTGTGTTGTGTAATAATGACTGTAACGACTGTATGTTGTAATAACAAGAGCTCATAAAAATTAGATATGTAACTCATTATAATACTGAACAACAGTACAATGTCAAATACAATGACTCACAAGATACTGACCTATATTATTTGATATTATTTCATAAGAAAATAGATACAGACTATTCTATATACTACAGCATTGTGTCAGAAGGGTTGAACAAAATGATATTTCAAATCTAAATTTGAAGGGAAATCACGAGTAGACAAATGCAAAATATGTACAGACAATAAATGTGTTGTATGAACTAATGAATATTCAATATAAATGTTCTTCACAGGCTCTACACTTGATACATAAATCAGTGTCTATAACGTTTACAACGTAACTTGTAGCATGTTGTCTTACCCTGCGGGTGACAGTGGGGTCACGGAGTGCCTTGCCCATCAGGTGTCCCAACAGCGTGTTGGTTCTCAGGAAGCGGAGCCTGATGTTGGTGGCCTTGGTGAACTCCCTCAGCACCGGCGAGTAGGAGAAGTTCAACGCCCCAGGACGACCGTTCACCAAGGACACCACAATCTGAGAGACGGAGGAGGACAAAGACATTATCAGTTAATAAGCAGGTGTGGAAATATAAACAGCCTGGGAAAATCCAGTGCACATGGGAGGCATGACATCAACCAAATCAACCATACAAATATTCACAATACGACAGAGGTGACATGATTTAATAAAGCTGCAGGGTTCTTTTCTTAATAAGTTCTTGATAATCTCTGTATTATTATGTTTTTTAATTGCAGTATATCCTCATATTTATGTACAACTTAAAGATGCTCAGTGGTTGACGCAGGTTAGGAAAAAAAAAGTCAGCTCAGTCGTGGGTGAGAAGAGTGAAAATGAAGCCCTCATCCGACCCTCATCAACACCACTGAGCTCAGCGGTGGGGCTCTACTGGGCTGCTTCCAGGTGTGAGTGTGATTAGATCTTGCAAAAGAGAGGTCGCCTCTCAGTGCGGATTTGCTTTTGAAGTACCTCCAAACTTTGGGTGGAGAGTTAGCGCTGTGACTCGAGAGGCACAAGCTGGGGCCAGTCTGATCATTAATCAACATTTTCTATTGGTCAACTAATCAGCTACCTGAGCAATCATTACAGCTTGACAGCTTTGGATCTGGCTACTAAAGCAAAATATAATAATAATTACAACCGACACACGTACCTCTCCATTTTCCAGTGGGACTATACGTGAGTATTCAGTTGTGCAGATGATGTCGTCGTCAGTGTTGATTCTCTGAATGGTTCTCTGTCCAAAACGCTCAATACAGTCTCTCTTAGAGGCTACACACACACACACACACACACACACACACCAAAAGATGAGCGAGAAGCAGAGAAAGGAGGGGAAAAGAAAAATAAAAGCTTGTAATCAGTTACAACCAGATATTAGAAATGTGTGAACATCCCCTCGTGTTAAACTTTAATGATGCGTCTCAGTGTGATAATTAGAGGAGGTTCAGTGGAGGTCTACACTTTACTCTGGAGCTCAGCTAGAACCTGACAACAGCTGGAATGAACAATGATCAGCTTCCACTGACTACAGCAAGTCTGTAGAACTTGTCCTGAGAACAAAAATCTGAATCTGATTGCAAATAAACAGCCAGGAGTGATCATTTAATAAATGGTAATGTCATCTTCTCAACACTGGCTGATAGATCTGGTTTCCACTGCTTTTCACAGTCCACCCAACTGTAAAATCATGTTCCACAGACAGAACTGCAACATGTACAGCACAGGTCACATCTTTTCTACATGGGTTCACAGTCTACATTCCTGGAATAGTTCTGGTTTATCTCAGATTTGTCCTTGACACAGAAGAAGAAAGAAACACTGGGCAAACAAGACTAACATGAGGAGGGAGGGGGGATTTTATAATGCCAAGATGTCAACTCCAACCTTACTGGAGAGTGACTAAGTGTGGCTTAGTACCAGCTGCAGCACTTCAAATTCAAACTGTCAAATAGCTTTATAATATCCAGCGCTGAGGTCAGTTTTTCATCACACTGAAACTTTTGGTGAAAAAGGAAAAGACTCAACTCTGAGCTAAACTTGGATTTGGGAACTGATTTGAGAAATCTGAAATTGTATTTTAAAAGACACAGTCCTTGTACTACGTCTTGGCAGCTCAGTCACACTACCTCTGCCTACTCCCTCAGTCTCCCTGTTAATCCCTGCGTTAGACACACAATTTAATTTGAGTCTGAATCATGATCAAGACATCTGATGTGCAGTTTGATATGCAATGCATTTCCATGCATTGCGTTAATCCCAAGATACTTGTAGTTACTTTGGGATTACATTTTTGTAGAGATTAGCATAAATAATCGAAGCTGCCATAAAGAAAGGTCAACATACATTGTGATCTCAGTCTAAATAGGGCAAATACTCTTCATCACCAGCACCCAGAGCACACAGTGAAGCATTTGACTGTATATCCCAAATATGTTTCAACAAGCTGACTGAACTTGCAGAGGTTTTCCCTGCAGAGCTGTCCATCAGTCCCCAAAATGCTGTCATCTGAAGCTGACAATAGTATAATGGCTTCTCACGGCTCACAGACTCCTCGATCTGGTTTGGACAGTACTGAACAAACAGACATGGAGTCCATGTGAGTATACTGATACATTGTTACTGTGTATAAGTCGGGAGCCACTAGAAACCAGAGTCACATTCTGTTCTATTCTGTTCTATTCTATGTGACTAATTAGGGAATACACACATACACATACAGTATGTGCAGCATGAGGCAGACCCAAACCCTCTCTGGTCCTGTCTCTTTACTCATGTAAACTTCAAGCTGTAACCTGCTGGCAGACATGCCTGGAATTCCCCTGCAGCCCACTGAACTGACAGCTGCCATAGCCAATCAACTGGCAGCTCTATGATGTAATGATGCAATGATCCCCCTCCAACTCCACCAACCTTTTAGCCACCTGGCCTTAGGGCAGCAGTTTAACTCTGAGATGGTGGGAGGGGGGTTAAATCCAACCCTGGGGGATGCTGGTAAATCATGAAGTGATGCTGATGGAATCTGACTCAGTTTGGTCCTAATAACGTGACATCTGGAGTCAAACACGTGTTTGTACTGTATACATACTGTATATGTGTGTATGTGTGCTTTTACTCACAGGCAAAGTATTGCCAGGGTTGGTAGGTCTGACCGAAGTCGGTGGATCTTTCCAGAACCCAGAGGTCTGGACGGGGAGAATTGGCAAACTTTATCAGCACATAGGCCACGTGGAAAAGCTGCAGACACAAGACAAGGACAAATTCACATTCAACATTTTCACATGTATCTACCTTTGTTTGGGCTGTCTGTGAACATTCCAGCTATGTACAAGTTAGCAGAGACAGGAAATATGAAAGAAAGGAGACACAAGAAAGAATATTACAATGTGGCCTAACACAAAACAGCACAAGTACATATATACATATATGATATTTAAAGAATGAGAGGATGCCATATGCGTACAGAGCCAGTGTGTTGATTTCAGGGTACTGTCTGTGCACAGATTACATCTCATTGTGTAATTGAGTATTTGATTTAAGTCATTACTCTCAGAAAAAACATGCACCTCACCACTGTGTCGTGATGTTTTAAAATGAGTGGTATTGTTAAAGGATGGGCATTTATAAAGTAAAACAGGTTTCATTTGTATTAGAAATAGAGTTTAGTGTGTATTTAGAGGTCAGCACGGAAAAGCCCGGAGGGAGGAGAAAAAAGGAGGGAAAGGAAAGAAGGAAAAACTACAGTAAAGAGTGTTAGAGAGAGGAGAAAATTGAAAAGATGGGAAAGTAAAGTGCATTAAACTTTGCTGAAAGAAGGACAGGAAAGAATAAATGGGATAGAAAAGAAAGCATGATAATAGAGTAAAATAAAAAGAACAAGTAAAAGGAAGAGAAATGAAATGAAATAAGAATTTCTCTTAAGAATAAGAGAACACATATAAAAGCTCATCTAAAACAGGTGATGTGAAAAAGAAGAAAAAAAACCTCGCCAGCCTCTAATAAACCATTTGACCCTCGCAGTGACCTGAACAGTTGACCTGTGAAATCCTCTGAGGAGACATCACGTCAGATCTAGAGTACGTCTCATCTATTACGTCCTGTTACATGTTACATTACGGGTTCTTGTCAAAAAGATGACTCCTGACACTAATAAGCACCAGATGCTCCTTCATCACACACCGGTTTGAGTCCAGCTGGTAAAGACGGTGATGACAAACTGCTCTCGTGGGTACAGAGACACACAGAGACAGTTCAGCAGGACTGTTTTATCTGTCAGACCTTGAAATCGCTCCCAGTGGAAACAGAACACACTGAAATAACACAAAGAAGCATATAATAACAAGCAACAACCTTCATCTGTGTGTGTGTGTGTGTGTTTGTGAGAATGAGCTGTAAACTATGCTTCTGTTTCAAATACACATATTCTCTGTACACATGTGGCCGCAATACCAACAGTTTTAAGTTGCATCAGTAGATTTGACACTGTTTTTATATAAAAATCCATCTTCAGATCAAAATTCATCATTAGAGCTCGACCTCTGACCTCCAGACTTCCTCCTTCTGACAGTCAGCTCTGTCAAAAGTGGCACACAAACAAACACAAAGACATCACACACGTGCACAAACAGAGGCGTGCAAAAACGAGTCCTGCTTTCTTTTCATTCCTACTGTGGAATGACAGAAGTGTGTGTTTAAGCCTAAGGAATGAGGGGAACATAAAGATGGAGGAGGTTGAGAAACTGTCATCTTTTCTCTCATCTTAACTCTTCATCCCTTCATCTCCATCTGTCCAAGGGCGACCTTCCTGTTAGTGATGAGTTAGTGTGTAACAGACTCGATTCTAGGTCAAACACTAAGAAAAGACACTGTACATATAAGCACGTGTGTGAATGTATTGTGTGTGTGCTACAGAGATTATAAAATGAGGTCTCTATGCATCCCTCTGGGTCGAGGATATTGAAAGTCAAATCCAGAAGCATTCCACAAAGGTTAAAGTCTGACCTGCTCAGAGAGCAACCTGAACTTCAGAGCAGATCCTTTCTACCGGAGAACACACGACGGAACATGCAGGGAAATCAGGTGCTCTGCTCTGAACTTCAGCACTCAGTCAGAGCTGTATGACATCAGCATTTCAGCAGTGGCAGAAAGGAGCCTCTGTTGTGTTTTAAATTGTGAGCCAGCTGGTTGGATTTAGAATATTTACTAGATTTGAACTTTCTGACTTCATGATACAGAACAGTTTTCTTTCAGATCAAACACAGCCTAATTTAGCAGAACATGTGTGAAGATGGTTAAATACTTCACAGAGAAGACAATAAACAACACATATATGCTTGATACAAGCCATAATTGGACCATTTCACCAACTAAGCTTCACATCATGGTCACCACGATTGACTGCTGTGCACTGTAAGCAGAGTTCAAGCAAACTGATCAACTGTGCAGTGTACGGGGATTTTTTTTTTTTTCATTCTAAATATTATTTTTAACTCTTTAAAGTTATTTTGTTGGACATTTGATTCAACTGACTGCTGACTGAGATTCACTGAGATTCACTATCACACCACCTCTGACTTAAAACTAAAATGTCACATTGCACCTGTAGACTCACTGACCCAGTGCTGTGTCCTGATTTGTGATTTGTGAAAACTGGCAAAACTGCATTAAACTAAAGCAGTAGCCCTCAGCTCCGTGTCTCCAGGTCTCCATAGGAGCCAGTCTGTTGACCCCCTTTTTGTGCAACATGCACACACACACACGCCTCTACAGAATTTATGGATTAGTGGCAGCCTCCCAAGTCTCCTTGAATTGCCTGCAGACCCATCAATCAAACTCATGTTACCATGACAACAGGGAGCCAGCGACAGGTAAGTGCAGAGAGTAAGTGCACAGGCAGAGTAGAGTAAAAAAATTACAAAAACCAGAAAGACAAAATTAAACTTGTCCTTGATGCAGAAAAGACAAAAAGAAGAGAATCAGGATCTAACTTCACCTGACCACTTTGCCTCTTAAAAACAGACGGACATGGTACTAAAAGTGCACTTAGTCAGCTAAGGAAAGGGACCTCGTAGGACAGGACTCTCTAATCTCTTTAAAAACAAGGTACAATATATGAAGAAGTTAAGAGCCATGACAATCTATGACTGGTGATGACAGAAGGAGCAGAGGACAGATATGATGAGGTGAATGGAAACAGAAATAGTCAGAGTGCTGGTTGGCCAAGTAGAGTGACCCACACGAGTGACAAATAGTGTAATAACTACTACATTCAACAAGATAGCAACACTGTTGTTTCCAAGTTCCCAGGATAAAACCCGAGGATCATTTTATGCAGTATTAGTATTTATCTGATGTACTGTATACAGTATTTTATTTGTATTTTCTAATGTAACTACATCAACAGACAAAATCAAATCAGGAGATCAGTGGCAATGTCCTGCCATAGTTTGAATGTATATGTATGTATGCCCAAGTGAGAGATGCGGGTTTGTGTGTGTGTGTGGCTAGCCCCTGGCTGGTTTAATAAATGTACACATTCCTCGGTGGCACCACATTCCTGGTGCACCAGGTAACCATGGAGATACAATACAACAAAAGGACTAGAAGGAAAGGTGGAGGGATGAAGGGGAGAGAGAGGAGACGCTTCAACACGCACTAACTGTTTAATTCGCTGATTAATTGATCTGTCGACCTACAAAGAGCTAACTCCAAAACTTACAGCTCACAGCTGTCAGTCAATGCATGAACAGATGTCTGGTCCACTACTGAGACGTCAAACCTAGCTGCTGCAAGAAGTCACTATGGCTGACTTGGAGCTTGCAAGCTCCTGATTCCTGATTTAGCTATGAAAGTGAACATGACGGGGATGTAGGTGACAGGCTGAGGTTTCAGGTTTGTAGCTCACTTCCAGAGGCACATGCTCTAAAATGATCTGATTTACTCAAACAATTCATTTCTACCATGTAAAAATCAAGTCTGATTGGTTTCTTCACTATCAAATATATCTGCGGGACTTCAAAACATGTCTGTTTTCATTGCTTTCATTTTTAAGAGATGATAAAGATCTGATGGCTGGAATCGCACATCTGGATCACCCACAAAATCTCCTCAAGCATTCTTTGCTCTCTGTAGGGCTGCTACAATGGGAAAAGAAAAGACAAACAGATGAATATAATCTACATGACATCAGAAATGTATCTGATTACAATAATCTGTCAGTAATATGATTGCTGAAATAAATCTAATTAGTAATAATAAATTCAATCATAAAGCTACAAAGGCAAAAAGCCCCGAGGGAAGGAAAGATGATGTTGGAGAAACAGATGGCGGGAATGTCATGAAGTCTTAAAAAGAAAAAGTGTGGAGACTGGACATTATCAGTGTGTGTGACACGCAGCTGATAAATGTTCCAGTCAGAAAACCAGAGCAGAGAAGACACAGAGCATCACTGACAACACTCTACAAACTAAATAACAGAATATTCTGATTATTTTTTCATTAGTCAAATATGGAGGATCATTTCTGCCAGCAAAAGGAAACAATTAACAAAAGCAGTTTGCCATGGTTTCAAAAATTATATAAAAGTCAAAATTATCTAACTTTAACTTTTGACTTCTCTCATGGCAAAGTTTTATTCTATTACTGACATAACTGGGTTTCCATAGATACGAAAAGGCAAAAGACATTACAATACATTAAGTCATATTTACTAATCATACGTTCCTGAAGCCAGTGATGAAAACCAAATATATTTCTTGAATTAGAGAAGATAAAAGTGACTTTTGAGTTGTTTTAACAAGTAACTGATTCTATGAACACACATTCAGTCAGTCACCTGCATGACTGACTAATATTTCAGCTCAAGTGGAAGAACTAGAATGTAAAAGGAAACTTGTCTCAGATGTGTCTCCCTGCATAAAATCCTTGTTAATCACAGCTCACACACTGCTACAGTGACAACAGCTACAAGTTCTGACTTCAGTACCGACAGATGTTCTGGTGTGTGTGTGAGTGTGTGACTTATTTCTTTACAGTAAGCCAGGCGGATGGGCAGATTATTCTGGCGTCTTGAGGGCGTCAGGCCAGTGTTGGGGAATGTGTCCAGAGGTGGTGAGAGAGGGTGAGGCAGGTTGATGTAAAGCAGGGTTAGAGCTAAGAGACGGAGCTGCAGCTGCATCTGCATCTGTCGGTACGGAACTAATTTAAAAGACCATTCTGTGGTTTTTTCATCAATAATCGTTTCAGCCTGAATTCACTTAAGAATGTACATGATACAAAAAGGTACAAACAGTGCAGAAACTAATTAAGTAGTAGTCAATATATAGAAATGTCACTGACCGCAATTTATTGGGTTAGTGCTTAAGTAAATATATTAAGATCTCGACAGAAAATGTATTGGAAGACATTTAAAACTTGACCAAAGTTTGCATGGCCAAAACTGAAATGTCAAGAAGGTGCCCAAACAATGTGATTTGCCTGCGTCTTATTCATAAAGGAGCTTTTTTTATTGATGTAATACAAAAACACAGAGGTGTGTAATGGGACTGGGGTGAAAGATGCCTCCATGCATGTAAAGTTGTCAGAATTACCATGAAGAGGCTGAAAAATCCCAAAACTGCCCTTATAACAGTCCTTTATGGCATTAATCTGTCCCTTCATGCTTCTTATAATCTGCCTCACCATGACCCAGTGGTGCCAGACTGAGCAGCAGCTGCTGTGATCACACGCACACACACACAATTCCCAGAAGAAACAAGTGAAAAGTTGATTTATTTCTTGTACAATGTATCTCTCTGGAGAGATAGCAACTGCTCTGTGTGTGTGTGTGTGTGTGTGTGTGTATGTGCGCAGTGTGGCAGATCCCAGTGTCTCTCTTGTACCTCTTTTTCCATCCCTAACATTGCCCAATCTCATCTCTCACAAAATACCCCTAATATCAGAAATTTTCAACGGCTTCATTATCACATTAGCATGAAATGTATTCTTGTGACGACGAACAACAACAGTTGAGTTGTATCAGCTTTCCTGCTGCTTTTTCCAAGCGAGCTGAGGTGATACAAAAAAGTGATGCTATGACAATGAGTTACACTGAGGCAGTAGAGGTAGTGTGTAGAGTCAAGCCAAGTTCAAGTGGTACTATGAGGTGGAAAAATTTGTTCAAAAGCCCCCCTAGAAAGAATGAAAATACAGTACCTTCCAAGTGTATCACTGAAGGTACACATTTCGATCACTGAACATTACATTTGTACACTACCAATCTGAAGTAGAACAAAACTCTAATGCTGTTAAAATCTTCTGTTCATCAGCTCTCCAGGGGTCTGGGAATCTCTCATCTAGTCTTTCTTCAGAATTCCAGGACTGAATTCCTAGTGAGGATTCCCGAGAGACATCTCTTACAGCTTCTTCTTAGATTTCAGTGAGAACATTTTCTGACAGCTTCACGTTTCACCGTATAAAACAAGACACCTCTTTAAATGTGTCTTGTTGAATTATAAGAGCTTAAAATGATACTGTGTCTGTGAGACTTTCACTTGTCAAATGATTTATCCTCCAACAAAACTGAGAGGCTTACAGAGCTTGACAACCTGTTTTGAGTCCATTTGTATGGCAGGGGAAAGGGTCCAGAACCCTTGAAATGAGCTAACTTGTATGTTTGAACTCGTTTAAAGGCAAAACTGTTCACAGCTTATCAAAGTGAAGTGATGTATCATACACATGAGCAATGTTGTAATAGCACACAGGCACGAAACTCCAAGAACCATGTCAGGTGACCTGCTATGAAGGGGTTTCTCAGCAGGTAGGACAGTGAAACTGGTCAAAGTTCAGGGACTGATGAATGCAGCCAAATACAGAGATGTCCTTGAAGAAATCCTTCTCCAGGGTGCATGAGAATTGAGGCTGGGGTGATGGTTCACCTTTCAGCTCAACAATGACCTGAAGCATAAAGCCAAGACCATGCTGGAGCGGCCTCAGAACACGTCTCTCACTGTCCTTGTCCTTAAAACTCAACTCTGTTGAAAGATGTCGTTTATGACGCTTCCCATTCCATGTGATTGAAGTTTAGAGAATCTACTGGAAAGAATGGCATAAACTGCCCAAATGTAGTGCAAAGACAGTGTCTTTGCAAAAGCATGGATAGCTGGCTCCACAAAGTAGTCCCCACAAAAAACTAGTGATACAAAGCTGTAGTGGGCAGCTTTTGTATAACACCTTTTACAATAGTTTTTGTGTCAGCCCAGGGTCTTGGGTGTCTTACCCAAGACTGGCAAACTGGCATCACCTTCAGAAAAAATCTGAGTGAAAAAATCTGTCTTCATCATGAGTGGATACCAACACCTCATCAGGATGTGTTACTATCCAAGTTCCCGGCTTCAACACTCCAAAACACCGCATATTTTTTTCACATTGACAGTCCACATGTGTTCTAGACAGCAAATCATGTGCAACACCACGCATCACAGCTACTGCGTTTCAGCCAAATTATTATTTAATACAAAATGTAGAAAAAAGTAAAAAAGATTATGACATTTCTCCTGCAGCCACTAAGGTTTTACACCCTTATTGTACATAGGAAGTGGAATATTTTAAACTTCTTTTATTCATTCATATTGCTGTTTTTATTACAGGGATTACACTCCTTACAGAGATGAATGCACAAAAGCAACTGCTAAAAGACCAAGATAAGCATGTGAATGTAAAATGGGGTTTATGTAGCCTGGGGCTACACCTTTTAAAGTAGCAAATGTCACAGACAGCCCAAAGCTATCTGACCTGTAACCCCCCTGTAAGTTTCTCCAATTATCTGATGCTGTGATTATGGCACCTATAGAATGCCATAAACCTTAACTCCTACCTTTAAAACAGGATCATGGCTCAGTCATGGAATTTAGCAGTTGTATCCACATCTTTATTTCCCAGATTAGAAAATGGGACTACTCATTAACTACAGATAGAGAACTGTACCTTATTACAGCCTGCATGTTCCCAATAATCACGTTATATTAATAATAATAATAATAATAGTAATTGATATTTTATTAATCCCCTTGGGGAAATTCTTGGGGACGGGAAGCCTTCCTAGAATTTAGGTAGGCTGCTTAAAATAAGACAGGAATCGGGGGGAACCGAGAGTCAAACCACCAAGTCTTAGGTTGGAAGGCGACTGCCCTACCAAGTGATCCACTGTTGCCCCAACCTCATATTCCAATCACAGACCACACAACTGCCCACAGACAAAAGATGTAGATGTAATATTGTAAACACCTATAAATCCATATAGCTGGCCCAAACACTTCACAAGATTGCAGACTGTCTATCTTTCCATCATCATGCTTGTATATACTACCTCTGACATGTCAGGGCAAGAAAAGAAAAGCTGAGCTAAGACTTGCGTTCCAGGGATGTCAGAAAGTCAGAAATGCTAAATTCCCACTGGAAAAAAATAGAATGGATTGGATAAAAATCTCCTTTCATCTTCAGAATAATGATGATGTGATATCAATGATACAGAGGCCAACTGCACTCACCAACCCCCAAAAAACAAGACATTTAGATGTAAACACGTTTTCTTGCAACTACAACTTCCATATCACGTGATTCTAACTTTCAAGGTAGTTTTCTCTTTTTTTTTCTGAGGTTTTGAAATTACTATCTAGATTTTTCATACAATTTCTCATTATTACAGGATAATTATGTCTAGTGATCTTGAAGTTTTGTAAAACTGTTGCACTTTGCTAACATTGCTAATGTTGCCACGTAATAAGCCTACGTTTGTTACATTAGTTGGTACATAGGTGACAGGATTTACCACTGGGTAAACATACTGTATCTCATCAGCCATCCGTGTTTCTAGCTTCTTACAATCAGAATGTTCTGCAGTTCTGGGAATGTCTCACTTCCTGGTTCTGAAGGAACAAAAAAGGTGACAAAGACAAGGAGAACAGGGTGTGAGCCAAAAGAAGAGAATGAGAAGTGTGCTGAAGATAATGAGAAAAGCAATCGTGGAGGTGGAGCGAGAGGAGATAGGAGAGATGACTCCTATTGTGGAAATACTGTCTGACGCCTCTTCTCAGAGGATTCTTATCAGAAGAGACAAGAATGAAGGGGAGGAGACGAAGGGAGGGACAGTAGGAGGGATGTGATATTTTTTTGTATGTGCAGTGTTCAGGTTCACAAGAGAATTACAGCATGTGCACAATAGTCCAGACTCTGGACATGTGAAATGCCTATGTCTACTGGTGTGTGAGTGTGGATGTGCTCTTGCATCTTTGTAAGTTTTAGACCTTGAGAGTGAGGACACTTCTGAAAAGTAAGGACATTGTTAGCCTCAAAGTCAAATTCCTTGTATGCCTAAATACAGTATACTTTGTCAATAAAAGCTGATTCTGAGTCTTTAAAAGGCTGTTTGAGGGTTGATGCTGTTTTAGGGTTAGAAGTTAGGGCATGCCATTGTAAAGGGTAGGATGGTGGTTAGTTAGAGGGATATGTGCAAGGGAATGCATTAGGTCAATGATGGTTCGTTTAATCAAACAGAAATACAAAACATGCTAATGATTACAGTGAGTCTGCAGGGTAGATTTCTGTGTCAGAACGGGACGGTGGCTCTAAAGGAGGTGAAAAACACAGGATTTAGACATTCCAGGATGAATTACCCTCATCATGTCTCTAACTATTAGCAACACACATCTCCCTTTCTCTTATAGCACTGTTCACAGTCCAGCTCACTAACATCTATAGCCTTACATACACTTTTAAAATCATTCTTTTCTTTTTTACAACAAACATCCTCCTGAAACTATTTACCACATTAATCATTTCCCCTTTGATAAAAATCGCATAAGTTTTGTCTGACTGTGAAAAAGCAAATGCAACTAATATACACAAAGTGACATGCTTGTTCTCAACTGTGTGAAAGACCAAGGATGCCAAAGTGATAAGATAACACTGACAAAGTTCATAGGCTTCCCACCTCCCTCAGATAAGTCATGTTTACAGCCTGACATGATCATGAAAATCACCTGGGAAAATTATGATGAAAATGTTCCAAATGTGTCCAAAAGTGAAGAGGAACAAAGAAATATAAAAAACAGACTTGGGAAAATGAAAAAACAGGCCCAGAATGGGAGGACACATAGGAGAAGGAAGGGAGGCTTCCTCTTCAGTGACCTTGACTTTCTCCATGTTCCTGATCCACTCTGTCCCTCATTCTAACAGACAGGGGCCAATTCAATAATTAGTGAAGAACAGGAGGAGGAGGACAGCAAGTGATAAGGGAGAGACAAGGGGGAGCACAGGCTGTCCTAATGAAGAGATGGTAGAGGAGAGAGAAGGAGTTTTTAGAAACCCCTCAAAGCAAATTGCTGATTCATTTACCAGCTTTTTTCCTTGTCTTTTAGCTAGATTTTAACTTCCTCAGTTTGCTTAGTTGCTGTCAAGTGAGTTATGTGTGGATGATACAGGAACAAGATAAGATGTGGTTTTCTTAAGAGGACTGGAAGTTGATAGAACCACGGTTCAGTTCAGATCTTAATTTCTGAGCAACGATTCGGTTCATACCTTAGGGGAGTGTCATGGTTCCATCATTCTGAGCCATGTCATGACACTGTGAATGTTTGTGTCATGGTTTCAGAACCATTACACTGCTAAGTTTTAGTGAAGATTAGTTTTTTTTTATATGGGTTTGTCCAGCGCTGCTACAACAAAAAAAGTTGGCGTTGTAAATGGAAGTCACATTAGACACAATTTGCAGCATCACAGAGGAAGAATGTCTGCCACAAGGAACTACTTTAAGGTTGAAAATGATGCAAACTCCATAGCTATCTCTACCATCTGCAATGCTACCATTTCACAAGGTGGAAAAACGAAAAGCTACTTTCAACACAACTCTACACAAAGCTCCTTAAAAGAGGATGGAGGCCAAGGCAACACAGAAGCAGCAAACTTTACAAGATACTTTTCAATTGCGAGAAACATGTCAGCGGGACACTGACGAGGCCCAAAACTTACAGAGACGTTGACTGTATTTATCATGTTGGACAACCAGTCAATTTCTGTGGTTAAAAATGTTGATTTTTGCTGTCTTACTGAGTTCTTTGAACCACAGTACAAACTACCATCAAGATCACTACATCACTGAAATTATGGATAAACAATATTGAAGGACGATTGATATATGGGCCAGAAACACACCTTCTGTTATCTGGAAGTAGAATCTTCACCAACATATTGCTATGCTGCTGAAGCTGGTGCAGGAATATGGAGAGCAGCAAGTAAAGTGGCAGACCACGGGAACCACTTGCACTTTAATCTAAAACTCATGGTGAGGTAAACGTTTTTCTTGCCCTACCTTTCTCTTTCTGGAGAGAACTCAAAGGGCAGAGTCTGGAACTGGTAGGGAGTAAGTGTGTCTTGTTCAAGGCCAGCACTGACTGGCTGCAGGACAGACATGCTAGCATGTTCCATCTGGATCCAAACTAGTGTAAAGTGTGTTCAGTCACATCTGTCCAATGTTACTTGATAAGAGAAATTGCAAACCATCCTTCTAATTCACCTATCTATTGGTAAACTCCATGGAAATCTTATCTTATCTGGTTTCAGGGTTCTCTAATCAACTTATTAGCTATTTAAATGTGCTCTAGACATTTTTTTGGTGCATATGGTGTCTATCTTACAGATATGTTTTCTGCCATGACAAACATTTCCAGTATGTGTTAATAGTGTTTAACTTGTTAATGGTGACTGGGTGTGCTGAGTCTCCCCAGCTGTTGGCTATAATGGAGCCGGTCACAGTTGCTGCAGATCTCAGCTTGTTTCCCTCAGTCACTAATAAGCAACTCCTCTATGTCCGTCTGTCATTACAAATGTCTGTCTCTATCTGTGTCTGCTTTCATGGTGTTCACAGGGTTACAAAGTTCAATCCCTGCCAACAGCTAATGGTAATTCATTAATATGTCCAAACTCCAGGTAGGAGTTTTACAGAGAGATATGTGAAGAAGAGCAAGTGCAGAGCTCTGACCCCACAACACACACCCTCTCTCTTTTGGATCATCTTCATATTCATACAGTAGTTTCGCAGCGAGAGTTTTATGGACTTTGCCCTAAACTCTTAGTTTCCTTAAGATATTAGCTGCTTGCTGAGGAGCAAGAACTTTTATTTAAACACATACAGGGGTCTCTTGTACATTTCATTTGAGATGTTAGTATCACATTGGTTGTGCTAATTAACATTTTTGCTCTTGATGTGAGTTACATCTTGCAAGAACATTTTTCTTGCTAAATGTGTTTTGTGGACTGTCTATGTAAGCTGGAGTTGAGCTGTTTTTGCAGATCTCTCTGATTTAAAGGGTGCAAAAGACAATACTGATATGAAACAAAGCTTAGAAATAGAGTTCTGGGCACTGGGTCTTGGTCAAAAAGATCAGAAAAGGATACTCTCTTACAAAAGCATCCAAGAATACCTGACTGGCATTTGCCGTGTCATAGAAGAAATAGGTGCCACAAACAAATTTCACTGTTTAACAATACTACTACAAATCAGTGACGTCTGGGACTTATATCCGAATGATTTATTCCTGAGGTTCATTCAGTTTGGAGGCTTCTGCTTCTTTTTTATTTGATCTGCTAGTTTTTAACTCAAAGTCAGTTCTACAGTATATATAGTCCTCAACTCTACATCATTTGCTGGAAGGCAATGAGAATGAGATTTCAAATCATCACCACTGCACTATTAGGAAGCTCTACCAATCCAAGGGTGCACATAGTCAAACAAATCAGCCTCCATACCACACATGAATGCATGTTGGTTCAACTCCTACTCACTGTTTTATTACTTAACTATGGGGAAACACTCCCTTTGTTTGCTCCCCTCCCCTCCCCTCCTTCTTTCTCCATCGACTCAACCCTCCACCCACCTGTCTCTGCTCCTATTTGTACAGGGGAACACATTACTGTGCCATATTTAGCCAAGATGCTAAAAAGTGATGCAACACCAGCACCCAAGAACAACTATTAAATGTTTTTTGTATATGCACTCACTTGCAGCAGTCAGTGGTGTGTGAAACGACCAAAGAACAGTCACATGGTTTGATCCCTGAGACAACAGCCCCGAGATCATGAGCAGACACTGAAACTTGCTCCTCTGGATTAAACTAAATCCCTGAAAATATGTGATTTAGATATGAACACGTGTGTGAAGATGAATGTGCATCCTGCCACTTATTTCAAGTGCTTCACATCAATCTGTGTTTTGATGGACGTTACTATGAACACCTGTGAACTTCTACCTATGTTCATCATTCAATGTAATATTAAAAGAGGATATTAAACTTATTGACCTAACATATCCTCTGTTTCCCTACCCCTCGCCCTCTTTCTTCTCTCCTCCCCCACCTTCATTTCATTCACCAGCTAAGAAAAGAAGAGAAACTCAAACACTAGGCTTGAGTTGACC
The DNA here is from genome assembly GCA_032362345.1 of Sandelia bainsii. Taxonomy (NCBI): domain Eukaryota; kingdom Metazoa; phylum Chordata; class Actinopteri; order Anabantiformes; family Anabantidae; genus Sandelia; species Sandelia bainsii. The sequence goes on along the minus strand of JAUMHL010000028.1, from coordinate 24,619,208 downwards.
TGGTTAAAACCAATATTTACTGTCACATTAACAAGGGCAAACCTGTGTTTTGCCTGTTTCTTCTGCTACCTCCCACTCTGTTTCTTTTTGACCACATTTATTAACATTTGATCCTTTGTGTGTCTGGTTTTCTTCCTCAAAAAACTGATAAGGGAAATGTGGGAAAAGATAAGTGCGGGACCAAAGATAGTTTGTAGGCAAATTACATTCCAGACTTTAAAAAGCACCTGTTCAAAAGGGAAAGAGAGAGAGGAAAGCAAGAGATTCCCATTTTTCATTGAGGTGTCAGGAGTTATTCAGGAAATCTTCCTCAGCACAAGATAGTAATGTATGGACACAGCTAAAAAAAAGTATCCGTTTTACAGGTTCTGTTAAATTTTTTAAGTTCTGTGCCTGTTGTACAGGTTCTAGAAAGTTGATTCTGTTCATCTGGACAATGTTTGTCAGTGGGAGAATCAACTTTCTAGGATGTCCTTACCTGGATTATTGAGCATGCATCGAGACCTGCTGTAGAGGTTCTATTAACACTGAATGACAAAGATTATTTCTGACCATGGAAATAAAAAGTATCTTATAAGGCTTCTTATAGTCTTTGACTATATGTCCACTCTATTTTTCCTACTATTACCTAACTGCTAATATGATTCTATAATGCTAATGCTGTAATACAAATGTAATGCTAACATAATAATGCTAATACTGAAATCGGTCACCAACTTTGTTCAGCTTGTTATCACACTGATATTTGGTCATTAGTACACTGTAAAAAATAAAATCGTAAAAAAAAGTTGCCAAACAGTTACCGTTAAATTACGGTATAATACCAAATGTTATTTTACAGTAAGTTTCCATTGAAAATGACAGTATTTTTCCATTGTGATTTTACAGTTTATCATTGGTAGAATTACAGTTGTGCACCATAATAAAAACATTTCCAAAATGTAAAAAAGCAAGGGAACACTTACAAATAAAGTTTGATTTACATAATTTAAAGGTATAGCTTCCCTAAACTATAGAACACTGTTGCTGATTTAGTAGCATGTACTTGTTTTTGGTCATAATTAGACCACCACCTACCACTTTATATATATTTCTGTATATTAGGGCCAATTGTGGGTGATTTGGGAAGAGAGCCAGTGAAACTACATTATTTTCCCAGCAACAGAATGTTAAAAACAGTACAAGCAGAGAATCACACCACAATTAATTACATTAGCTTGAACAAGGAAGAACACCACTAATGGTGCAACCACCTACACTTATGGTGTAAAATGTCTGCATCTAATAAC
>JAUMHL010000028.1:24596597-24616225 GCA_032362345.1 Sandelia bainsii | reverse complement strand
TAGGAGAAATATGATCTCTCTTGCTAATTCCCGTCAAAACTCTGGCTGCAGCATTCTGGATTAACTGTAGGCTTTTTGATGGATGAACTGGCCAACCTGCCTCAGGTGTTCTATGTTTCTTTGGACTGATGTATGCCCTGCACCTGGACTACCCCAAGTGCATGAAAAAGACTTTCACCTTGATTCAGCAGGTAATGCTGATTTGTATTTTTGTTAGTTTAAATGTTCTAGTTTAATGATTTAAAATGAAATATTGTGGAGTAATTGTATAATTATTGTAATTAATTATTAATATCGCAAATAATTTTAACCTAAGTCAATTAGTGTATTGAACTTAAAATAACAATTGTAGTCACACAAGTTTTAAGTTAAATTCAGTCAAGTTTTCAATACACATTACTTAATTTTTTTAAGGCAACAGGTTTCCTCAAAATTTTTAAGTAAACTCAACTTATGCAGGCTAACAGTGTGTTAGCACACACCTATTTTCTATTTCCATTTGATGTTGTCTTATTTTGTTGCTGCTTTTTGTGCTGCTCCACTGCTGCACAAATTGTCCCTTGGGGAAAACAAGGTGATTTTGATTGTCATAAGCTGCATATTGTAGCTTTAACTATCAAACTAGACAATATTTCACATTGCTGCTTGAAAAAGGGTGAAAGCAATTGTTTATCTGTCAAATGATTCATAGATTTTTGTCAGAGGCAGTGCAATTAGTAATCGTTTTATGAGCCTATCATGAGTAAGTAACATTGTATTGTAGCTGTTCAGAACCTAAATGCCTGAATTTTGAAAGGAGAAAGAGTGATACAGAGAAACGTGAGAGAGATCTTTCTGTTACTTTCCACTCTTGAGAAGAGTCTTTGCGGCTGGAGACAGTCAGACAGAGGGTGACTCCAACGAGTGTGTGTGTGAGGGAAAAATGGAGAATGATGCATTATGGGGAACAAGGAGATGCTATCTTGAAAAGTCTGACACCTGCTTTGACTGTTGTACAGCAGGCCACACACACACACACATATACAGAAATACAGACACACAGACATCACACCCAAAGAGTGTTTAAAGAAGCAAGCACTGAATTGTCTGTACAGAACTTAACCACAGACAAATCACACACACAGACACACTCATTAAATAGCAGAATTGGCAGAGGATACACTGATTGCAATCAGCAAGCCACACACATATTTATACAAAACACACACATGTGACCAGGTTGAGAAGAATCAAGATAATCTTGTCAATGTTTAGGAAATTGTCTTTTTCTTTCCTACTGGTTCTGTTCTCATTTGCGAACCCATTCTGTTCAGAAACCACAGAACCAAACACGCTGGAGCAATCTAACGCATTTCAACCACAGCACCATCACGTGATGCTGATGCTGATGTCTTCATGATTCCAGTTCAAATCTGTCTGGCATCTGGTTCTTGCTGAAAACCAGAATTCTAGGTTCTGAACCAACCTATTTTTGGTTGAAATGCTCAGAACAGGACCAGTTCTCTCCTGGTCAAAAACACCTATGAGTAGATCTCCAAATACCCATAATACCCCTGTATTTGGGGGTAACTTTGTGCAGTTAGCTAAAGCTACAATATGAACTTGTAGCTAGTGTTAGCATGAGATTCAAAATCAGAGCACTCTGCTTTGCCCAGCCCCCCCTGTTCCTGCACTGCTATGCTATGCTCTGCTACACCCCTCCACCCCTAATCTGCTCAATGCTTCAGTATTACAATAAATACCTGGTTCTATTACGTACTAATCAAGCAGAAATGTTCTGACTGGTGATTTAGCAGCAGATATCTCTGCACAGCTGCCAGGCTGTTCAGTGAGTCTGGATCACAGGAACTTTCAACAGTACCACGCTCTCTTCTGCACTTCTGGAGCATATTTCTAGTAAAAACACCATAATGCATCATATTTCCTTATTAGAGTCCTATCAGGTGTTAGTTTTTGTTGCTGTATCTGACTTTTACAAGCAGACCAGCAACAGGAAAAAACTTCTCGATGGTCTGCATTAATAATTCAAAAACCAGAATGGAAACACAAAACAAATATAGAAATAGTCAGCACTCAGTAATTTAACAGACCAGTGTTATCCCAACTGTAGTGTTTATACAACCTTCTCCTGACATCAATCTAAAGTAAGTTGTGAGTATGTTTGTTGTGAGCTTTATAGAACAAGTGAGTTTTCCTGATATAAACCTCACGCTAACCTCCACCCTGCAGTTCAGAGCCAACCGACACTTTAAAGGTAACTGACGTTCAAACCAGTGGCAGACTGGAAATCAAATCAATGGCAGGAAGCATTCAATCGGGAGCAGCTGGCACCGTGCTCGCTTTTTTTTTTTTTTTTGACGCGCAGTCAACAATGGTGTTATCTCAACACTGCATGTCAAGAGAGTGTATTTGTGTTTGTGTCTCCTGGTTTGCATTTGTCCTGTAGGGAAATCTGCCAACACACAGGTAATTAAAGAACGCTAAAGTGACAAACACCCAAATCTCTTAGAGCTACTATCCACATCAATCTCATCTGTCTTTAATACCTCAAAAGCTACATCTTTCCAGCACTGATTTATTTTACATTCAGACCTTTAAGGCTATTTAAAGGGTCAATTCACCTAAATTTAAAAAAGAAAATCCTTTTCACATGTACCTCTAGAAATATGTTGCTGTACAAATAGTGTTGTTTTTTCTCTCCATGTTTTGAGATATCTCTATGATTTCTACCTTCACCCACACAATACAATGGAAGTGAATTAATGCCATTGTAGCAACTGAACCACAGCACTGAGAAATGATACATCTAATAGATTTTCCAAACAATTTTCTCTCCTGAAACAATTACTGAGTTATTCTGGGTAGTAGAGTACGTGTGTGTGTGTGTGTGTTTTTGTGCCTTAGTGCTCCTTTATTTGGGTGAACTGACCCTTTATGTATCCCCAGCATTGAGATGAAAACATTTAAAATCTGTAGAAAGCTTAGTGCAGCTCTGCAGGGCTGAACACTTTGATGACAAGGAGAATTGTTTTTACTCAGCGAAGGAGGATTATGGGAAAGGAAAGACCTCACCTGAGGAGCATGTACACACACACACACACACATTCCCAACTGAAGTCGACACTGTGCTCTAATAACAGGCTGAAACAGACAAACATCCCGTGTTCTCTTCCTCCGTCGTCCTCCTCTTTCCACACCTTCACCAGAGGAAGGATCCTCTTCTTCACCTGTTTTCCTTTGTTTCTCTTTTCTCCTCTTTTCCATCTTCTACCCCTCCTTCTGCCCTCCTCCTCTTCTCTTCCTGAGGAATTCTGTTTTCACCTGTATTATCATCATCTATTATTAATGTCCTCATTTTTTCCATCTCCAGACCCCTCCTCCTCTCCCCCTCACTTTACCCGTGATAACCAATACTTCCACTACCACACACCTGAGGAATTTAAGTGCATGCAAACACAGATCTCTGCACAGACTGAAAACACACACCAGTGTGACATCACTCTTTGCGGTGAATTGTGTACGACCTCGTCTCAGCTGATTTGTTTTCTTCCTACGGTTCATCAGGTAGCTGTCATTTCATCACTGCGCCCCCTCCTCACCTGCCTTTCCCGGTGAGATGTTTAATTTCACATTTCAACATTAATTAATGTTTAAAACAACGTGGTTTTGAGATACCATTAGAGGAAAAGGGTATATTGATGTAGCAGAAAAACAAGGAATAGTAAAAGAGGAAAAAGATGAAAAGAAGCTCAAGAGAGAACGTGAGATGAAAAACAAGGAAATGAGGCATAAGATGCTGAGTACAGATGTAGCAGAGGAAAGAAAGAGTAGAAAGTACAAAAAGAGGAAACACTGCAGAGAAGACTTGTTCTCCCTTTCTGAAGAGAAGTGAGAGCAGACGTAATAACGAAGCGGATGAAACAAAGGAGGAGTAGGAAGAGCATGAGACAGCAGAAGAAAGAAGACAGGAAGGCAGAGGAGATAGAAATGGTCTATACTGGCCTGTGTTATCTGTGGGAGAGAGGATGAATGGCAGGTACAGATACAGAAAGACGAGGGGAAGAGGAGGTGGTGTGAGAACTGATGCTTCTTATTTAAGAGTCTGCATTTGAATTAAACTGAGAGGAAATAGAATAGAAGGATGAGGAGAAAAGATATGAGAGTCATTTCTATGGCGGCGCAATAATCTTTGAAAATAGTGAATATTCCATCCTGCACAGAAACCAGAACCAGAAACCTTCAGATTCCAATGCCATATATGTAATACACTGAGTGATCTGAAATATTGACAGTGACTGTACTGTGTATTTACTAGTTCTCATTTCTATTGAGCTGATTCTCAGCTCACATCCACCTCAGAGTGATCTACAGTATGCTGTTATAGTTTAAGTGCCTTGCCCAAGAGTAGTACAAATCTGATACCACTTGGGTCAAGTGATTTGGTACTGGTGACTAACCTGACACAAAAAGTGCACTGTGGAAATCATAGTGTTTAGTTTACATCATGTTGGAGTAATAAGACGAAGAGTATATAACCCCGGATTCCTGAAGGAGATAAGTATGAATCAACAACACAAAGCAAAGTAAATCATTTCATTTTATCTACCTGCTGTATTCACTCAACTACACTACACTACTACAACTTTGGACAGTACTCAGCCTTTGTACTAGGGAGCTGGTTGGGTAATGTCCGTTTACTTCTCACACACAGCTCTTCTGGGTAACATCTAGACGAGTTCAGGGTTCCAGCGCAGGTGTGAGAATGGTGTAATTGGCACATGCAGTGAGTGCAGTGGATGAAGGAAAAGATCATTACATGATGTTGCCTCATTTTTAAATCACAGTCTCTGCAAAGTCTGATTAAAATGGAAAGAAACCTGGTTTCTGTTTCTCTGAGTAACCTAGTCAGTGAAGTGTATGTAAATGTAGTCACTGTCACTAAGACCTGGATTTACAGACTTGTACCCCTCTATAGAGCATGAAAGATTCAAACAAGCACAGCTACAGTAGAGAGGAAAGTTGAGGATGGTGCAGAGAGTTGTTTATCATGAGCAGGAATTTTAAAGTAACTAGAGGGAAAGCTGACAGTTACGGTCTCAGCTTCCAAACTGTGAAAACAAATCAGCACCATTGTTGGTGGTGGACATGTCAGACAACAACCAGTTGGAGCAGAGGATGTATATCACCTCCCACCCCACCCTCTACAGACTGATGAGCGTCCAGAGCGTCCATGAACTACCTTGGATCTGTATGTGAGGACAACATGAGAGGGTGGGCGGGGGAAGAGGGGGGGGGGGCTTCCCCTCTGCGGGTTGAGACAGGTTTGCAGAAATTCCAGTCTCTCCCTTCTCTACTTCATTCAGGCAGAGGTAGGGGGGGTTGAGGTGTTTTAGTGGTGGGGTAACACACTCTCTGAGCCCTGTTAGTGAGACACACACACACGCTCACAAACGCACAAACCCTGGCCTTAGCCCACCTACATTCTTTTCAGACAAAACTACATCCTGGTAACTCCAGACCCTCCCCCCTCTGCTCCCTCTCTCCTTTAAGCTGCCTTCTGAGCACCGATGCCACCAAACAAACATTTCACTGTGATCCAGTGGAAATGAATTGTCCTGCAGCAACATTGCAACAGTCTTTCAGGCTACAAAGACATGAACCCAGAGAATATTTGGTGTTTATGTTCAAGAGAATGCGGAGGCCCAGTAAGACCTGCAGGACGACTTGAATAAGGACGTCCTATTCAGATGTGCAAAACCCTCACACAACTCCAGTTGCTTATGTAAAGCAAAGTGACCCAAAGAAAACTGTCATATATAGCCATATATCATGTCATATATAACATATCCAGTTATATGCTCATAATTAGATGTGATAAAATTGTTCTGGTTAAAGAAAAACTGTGCCTTTATTTTCTCTTCTGCATTGCTACTCGCCTGCATTCACTCAATTATTTTTTGCAATTTTACCCACTGGAAACGAGGTTACCTGCTGGTACCCAACCTCATGCAAGCTGCACATTACAATAAGTAAACTGAACGTCATCTTTCCAACTGAAAATTTAATTTGTGAAATTATCCTTTAATCCATGTATTCAACCAAATGTTTGTAGATTGACTCTCATTGTGTTAATTAACAAATCATTTCAGTCATATATATTTCTATCTTCTGTCAAGCATCAAAGCTGAAATAACTTTTCCATTATCTCTTTATAAATAAGGATATTTTAAGAAACAGAGAAATTGTTTAAGCAGCCACAAACAAAAAATCAATACAATTAACTGGAGGTGAAACGATTAGCTGATTAATCCAAACATAGCGCCAGAATCTTTCCAAAAATAAATAACAAAACAGTGAGAAGATACTGAGAAGATTTCCAGCTTCACACTAAATTATTTGTCAAATAAATCATTGGCAGATGAATGTGCTGAACATACTGTATTACAATGGCACAGATGAAAAACGTTTAAAACAGTACTTTAGCTCTCAATTCCAAAGAAGTCAAGGTAGCCACTGTTGTCATCCAGCCAGTCTATTCAGTACCAACATGATTATGAGAACAAACTGCTGAACACTGCTGGGCTTTGACAGTATTCATTTAGTTCTTTAAAAAGACTTGATTCATTCTTTTATTACTGCCACCAGGTAAACAGGCTTCTAAAAGCTTTTACAAGCCGCACACATGGAGACAGTCACAGCTCTGTGCTTCTCTATCAACTCCAACTCTGAGAGAGAAACAAGAGCGAGGAGAGGAGGAAAGCAACGGGAAAAGGGACGATAGAGGGAAGAGAGAAGGGTAAACACACACAGACACACACAAACACACAGTGAATGTCTCTCCACTGATGAATGAGGAGAGCACTCAAGCAGGAGAACCCAGCACAATCGATTCACATTCAGAAACATAAAAGGGTTGTTCAAGAGCGACGTTCAAAAACACAAAAAGGTTCAGTCAGAGCACAGACGGCCTGAGTGAAACTTCTCTGTACTGTGTACGTGCCTGAATGCGTCACTGTGTATGTCAAAGTGTATATACTATGTGCTGTACATCAGTATCATCAGCTGAATTCACTACAGCACCAGTTAGAACAAACAGAGCCTCCTCCCCAGTCAACAGGGGCTTTTGAGGTGGAAATTAAAATCAGTTTCTAGAGATTACTGGAGATGTTGAATCCACCATCAGTTTTATGTGGTTTCCTCCCATATGTGGAGCTCATTTTAATAGAATGTCTCAAAAGTCAGTTAAAGTGCAAATTAGACTTTTTGTAATTGTAACAAAACAAAAAGTTAAATACACCAACTTTAATTCTGTAGCTTACAGACTAAAGGCAACACTGTCCAAGCACCACAACCGTAGCTCGAGGGGTCACAAAATGATTAACAGCACAGCAGAGCAGAAAAACAGGTTTCTGCTATACAATATGACTCAACTGATCACTACTGAGGAAGTTCACTTATTCAGTGCATCGTGCAGTCTAAAATGACTCAATTCAAAGAAGCAACTTCATAGGCAACCTTGAAATCCTAAAAATATTTCTTGAAACTTACAGACAGGACTAGAATCTCATTAAATATCCGGACACTCCAGAATACAGAGGGAGTGTAAAGTCAGAGGGCAGGCAAACAGTAAATCTTGATGCAAACACAGACAAACAGGTCAAATCCATGTGAAGGTGTGTTTCAGGATGTATATTTAATGTGTCCTACCTGTCCAAGGTCCAGGGTGACGTTCACCTCGTTGAACTCGGTGCTGCGGGACAGAGGCGGGCTCTGCCACCACCGCTCTGTACCGTCGATGGCGTTGGTGATGGGATGGGCGCGATCACTGTCGCTTTGGCTGCAGATGTCACAGTACTGGCCCTGAGGACAGACACATATCCAAGTTTTAATCTTTAGTTGAGCATATGAGGCTGCAAAAGGCTCTCTGTCTAGAGTCTGAAATGTTACAGTGTGAGTGCGAGGAAAATTGTGTCTGTTCAAGGTGAGTTTTAAATGAGCTCGCTGCTTTCATATGATATTTCATGAAATCTTATAGAAGACACACAGAAGCTTCCGTGATAGTCTGCAGGGTTTAACTCCACTCAGTCAGCACCAAGTGGTTCCACTGAGTAGATTCAACAAGAGCAGGAACTAACTGGTTAAACACCAACAGTAGTCTTTGATTAGAAAGGAATTTTGTGTCAGTAAATCAAAACCTCTTAAAATTGTTTATTTCTTTGTATGACAACTAAAGTATGTCAGCTGCATTATTGAGAGGCGGCCCGTCATGCAACTGATACTCTCTCTATTTTAATCAATCCAGCTGTGTGCACGTCCCACGTGTTGGCTCACGCCTATCAAAAACGCAGCTGACACACTTTCAGTGTGGCTTCATGTCAATGTTACTGCGTTTACGTGCATAACAAACTGTGTATTGGGCTCTGACTGCTTCCAAAACATGGGTGAACTACACTTTGTTTTTGCACAGACACCCATGCAGCCCCAAAGCTGCCACTATTATTACTCTCCTAACATGCTGCTTATGCTACACTTTGTGTGTAGACAAGAGATTGTAGTTTTTTCAAACTTCCACATCCAGAGTGGACAATGACTTTCATGGACCAACCACTCAAACCACAGCACAGTGTTTCAGAGTCACGTCTATGAAATGATAGTTTTCTTTCACAAGTGTGTGTCCCTGAAGCTATCTGGGTCAACTTTCTAATATTTCAACAGAAAGTGACTCCGCTCAGGTAACAGTGAGGCCCCAGCTTGTGTTGGATTTCTGCCAGTAGGTTTCAATTGTTCTATAAATTCAATGTCTGTGAAATAAAGGAAGATGATTGTTAGTTAAACCAACGTATCAGATATTTGTTTTCAGAAAGTTACATTAATTAAAAGTGTCTCTTTCAAACTGTCTGAACAGCAGTGGTGACACTAGATACTTCCTTGTAAGTATTTAAGGAGCCACACAAGCGTTTATTTCCCCACTTTCTACAAACAAGTACTTTACACTGCTAGATATGACTCTCATATCTAGCAGTGTAACTTAAACAACAATTAAAGCAGAGACTGTAGCACTGTGATCAAATGGCTGTGTGCAGGTACACAGGTAGACTCTTCAACACAATAACAGAGCTTTAACCATTTGAGCTCAAGCAGCGGTGGACATGTCCACTTGGCTTCTCCACCTCTGGTTTCAAAAGCCTCTTCGTCCTAATCCAGTTTGGTTGTCTGAACGTTTAACCCAATCACTGCTGGCTATGTGTTAGCCTAAACTAAACAAGCGCAAACCTGAACCAAAGCCTGGGTAAGGAGATGTTATCACTTGCAGGTCACTGAGGTCAGAGGTCGCTGTTCACTAGCTGACTCCCTCCACCCTCTCTTCCTCTCTGCATTTCCCACAGATCACCTGTCAAACAACCTTTGAGATGTTGTTCTTCTACAGATCTGTGCACTTAAGATTGCAAATCAGTGCCTCAGATTAGTACTGCTTCAGTTCCTAATTATACTGCAGTGAGAAATGAAAGACATCACCACTTCCACCACTCTTGTGCTGAGTGTATGGACTGAATTCACTTTGATTTTTATCCTTAATATAAAGAATAAACACTTCACTGTCACCTCTGCTGTGCTGACGAAGAGGGCAAAAGAGGGTGGAGGGCAAATTCAGTTTTTAGGGCATTTAAGTCAATGCTATTAAGTTAAAGAACATATAAGTAATTTTAGAGCATCATCTATAGGTGTGTAACGGCTCTGAAAGCAAGACTGAAAATGCAACACATACGACCACAGTCTTGATGGGACCCCTCCCCACCAGCCTGTTGGAGACATCCCACCTCTCTTGTAGTGGAGTCTCCCACATATATATACATATATATATATATATGTATATATATACAGTATATATAATACTCCCTGACGCCTCCAAATTCAATGCAATATCCCAGAAGTCTGATAGTACTTGTTTTTCACCATGTTTAAAAAATCTAAAGAAGTTGTTTAGTGTAGTGAGATGTCAGCGAGTCCTTTTCTGCTGGACTGTAAGACTCTCTATTGCACCATTTCTCTTTCACAAACCTGTTCACTTCTCTCTTGTCACATCCTTAGAAAAGCAAGCATGCCAATACAACGACCACCTACTCTAGCTGTGATACACAAATTCATTTCATCCATTTTCATTCAGTTTCTTTCTTTACCTCCACCTTGGGAGAAAAACGCAAAATCTCAGTGAGGAATGCATATCCCCAGGCCAGAGCCAGCACCTGCCACTTTATGCAATCTCCTTTTTCTCTCTGAATATGACATGCGGCCTTCCTCATACTCCCACCTCTTCCTCTCTTTCTAGTTCTCTCGTTCTACAATACATCTGTTAGTATTCTGTCTTGTCTTTGTACTTGTCTCCTGATTCCTCCAATGGGGAACATGCACACAAAAAGTTGTGCCAGTCCATCCAGTAGTGAGTCTGACATTACCAGCTGCTAGCATAGTTGAGTGGGATGCTTATTAAATACACGCACACATTCCAGTGTCTAGTCCTCCTCCTGCTGTTTTTAATTAATAAAAACACTCCCACGCCTTGCTGACAAATCAAAACAGGATTAACCTCAACGTGTGTTTTGTCCCTCTCTCTCTCTCTGTGTGTGCATGTTGTTCAGGGGGCGCAGTAACCCATCAAATGAGCCGAGCTACAATATCCCAGTGGAGTGGGCTAAACCTCTTAGTCCCAACACATAATACACCCTTCCTTGAGCTAATAGCTACATTTCTTCTGTTCAATTTGGAGATTTCCTGAGCTAATTACGCAAGAACGTGGCCACTTCAGATCAGAGAAAGGGAATATTCAACCTAATCCTGAGTGTGGAGATGGTGAAATGGTTAAATGTGGACAGAATCACATTTGTCTGCATCATTCCCTTCCCTTTACACTGACACTGTGCTTCAGACTGCCTCATTCTGGATCTCTACTGCACTCTCCAGCTTTACATCCCTACCATGCGAGGAAGCACTGCCCAGGCCTCGTAATATCACAGTAACAGAGTGGACGAACTTGGTCTGATTGGAGGACACAGGTCAGTCACCACGAGGAATGTGGAGAACAGGTGGGGGAGAGAGAGAGGGAAGGCAATAAGCCTGCACGTTATCGCCCAGAGGGTTGACTTAATGGTTGACCTATCAAACAGCCACAAACCCTTTGCGTGTTCTAACTTGAGGCTTAATTATGAAACCCACAGCGGGCCTGCTGCTGCCACTTTCTAAAAGTATCAAATCAAATCAAATCATCAGGACGTTCAAACCTCATCTATAAAAACACATCTAATACAAGATGTGCAAACTGAATCAGTCCACTCTAAATGAAATGATGGCTCTCCTTAGGCTCTCAGTACTGTAAAGCAGCCAAATGAAGTAGTGCATGACATAAAGACTTGGCAGAGCAGCTGGTGCACACTGCTGACCCCCTCTGTTCATCTCTTTACTGTGAATGCAGCGCACTGTGCACCTTGGTGTAAAGTTAAATATATATATATCAAACGTGCAGTTTTGTGAGAGAAGACCTTACCAAACTGCAGCTGTAAATATTATAAAACATAAGAGAAGAATACTATATCATTATAGTATCACCTATAGATATAACAATGCTACATGCATGATGCATGATCAGCTCTAAAGCACTAATACACAAACTGCTGTAACTACTGTAGTGTTACTATACTATATACTATCAGAGGCACAAATGCAGTTCAAGTTAAAGTCAGTGTTAAGCATCATAGACTGAAACATTAGTTTCATGAGGTTTTCTTCTCGGCTCACCTGGATGGTCTGGCTCGGGTCTCCGGACACCGGGCCTCCGACCAGCTTGCAGTACAGGTCGTGCACAGTCCTGCCGGTGTCGTCCACCCCGCACGTCGCCGTAGCAGTGATCTTGGTGCTCTCGGCCAGGTTGAAGTACGGCGGGTGCAGGCTGTACCCGTTCACCCCCTTGGTCGGCAGCTCCTGGGCCGACACCGAGCCGCAGCACGTCGCTAACAGTGGCCAGAGCATAAGAGCAAGCCGCGCCTGGCTGCTCCGAGCCGGGCGGAGCGCAGCACCGAGCGGCGCTGGTGCGCTCGCCATCACCATCTCCACCTGTCCGCTCGATCCGCTCCGGGTGGAAAGATTTGAAGAATGTATCAAGTTGAGTTTAAGAAGAAATGAGCCGCTGACTCGTGGAAGAGAAAAGCATTTGGTGGGAAGTAAAGTGAAACCTGTGGCAAACTACACAAGAAAGGGAGAGGAAGCGGAGTTTGGAGCCTTGGACAGCGGTGCGTCGAGGTCTGTGTGTGTTCGCGGCTCCAGCAGGAACCTACTCAGTCTGTAGTCCCCCCCACCCCACCCCCCTCTGTGCTGGCCCGTCCCCAGCGGCTGGACGAGAACACAGCATCTCACACAACGTCTCCATGTTTAAAAGGTTTAGTTACATCACGGCTCATTAAGTAATGACATGAATCACAAATGTGGATTTTTTTAAAATGTTTTTTATTACGCTATTTCCTCTTCAGCTCCTTTCCTCACTCCTTTCCTCCATCCTTGGTACTTTCCCTTCCCACGTCTCGTCCCTTCCTCCCCATTCTTCCTCATTTCCCACCCTTCTCTTCCACCATCACTGCATTGTGTAAAAGTGTAAAATCACTCATTTCTTTTTTTTCTTCCTTTGCTAATATTAATTGAACATTTATGCACAACACCCACAAGTGTCAAAACAACACATGGGGACTCAAACCACACACACAAGCACACAGAGAAATGAGCACCCAGACTGGCCGTGAAATAGACAGGTGCTCAAGACAAACACACACAAGGCCACACAGACTACTGTCAGGCCCTCTAAGCATGTAGCACAGTTACTGTAGTCATCTGTTGCATTAGATTTAGATAACAACTGGGTTGGATGATGACACACTGAGACCCAACGTGTTTGCCATATGACACCATTTCAGGGATCTTTGCTTGGAAAATCATTCCTGCCCTTAAGAAACAGCAGCACGACACACTAATCTTAATTGAAGTTCCACTCTCTCTTCCAGAGCTTTCTGCAGCATGTCACAGACTTGATCAACAAACATTAAACTCCATACAAACATGTGAAATGATACTAAGAATATCTTATCAAACATCTCGCTGCATGCTGACAGGATGAGATTCTGAACACTACAGCTACAGAGTAAATGTTTGTTTAGGGGATTCTGCCTCTGTCTGTTTGTCTGCAGGAGACTTTTTCTCTGCTTATAATCAGACCTCTCTCTCTCTCTCAGTCCCTCTGTAATCTCAGCCTGTCCCCCAGACCTCTGTCTTCTTCCTGTGACACTGTGTCCACTCAGCTGAAAAGGTTCCATCCTTTCACTCAGAAAAAGACTGATTCCAAAGAATCATTTTATACACAAAAGATTTCCTTTTCAATCCACTGGGAGCTGCTAACTAAGTTGTTTCCTTGTCTTACTTTCTCTCTATGTGTCGCTCATTAGAAGTAGAAGCCTGTTGCTGAACAGCAGTAAAGTGTTCAGTTGACTCAGATCACTCAGTAACACTGAAGGATATTTTGAAATGTTACATGCTTTACAGTGTTATTCATTCACACACACTGACCTGACCCACTAGTAGCAGCGTATTCAGATTCAGTGTGTTGCCCGAGGAAACTGACATATGGACGAGAGGAGCCAGAGATTGAACCACTGATCACTGTACCCCCTGAGGTACAGACGCCGCAGCAGCTGCTTCTTGTGTTTGTTCCTACAGTGAAGAAATGATCAAAAATCCTGTAGGCTGAAGAGGCTCAGGGCACAGTCAGAGGTCCACTTTCAGGTTCCCAACAGAAAAACTGTAATCACTGTGATGATTCTTTCTCAGGAATGATCAGTGCTACTCAGGCTCAGGCACATTTTCACTGATGAATCAAGGATCTACAAAAGGTCATCTTAAGAAACATAAGACTAAGAATCTAAAAAAAATCCCCCACTCTAGTATTTTTATCTAAGCAGCTGTGTGTGTGTGTGTGTGTGTCTGTTTACTTGCTTTCTCATGGTCTCTGGAGCACTGCCATCTAATTAAGTTACAGGAACCACTTTAGAAGATCAAAGAGTTTCCCTGACACGCACACACACACACAGATAACAGCTGCTCAGGTGAGTTAAAGTAATATTTTTGGGCCTCTTGGTTTCAAAGGGATGTTTATATCAAAAACAAATCACCTCACTGGTGGACCTGCAGCAGGGAAGTAGAGAAAAATAAATATGACACAAAGTTAAGATACCGTAATCACACAGGTGAGGTTTAGACAAGACGTTACTAATGCCCAAAGGAACATTCACAGTTGTCATATTTGTGTGTTATCTACATTGTCTAGAGTCCAGAAGGCTCACACATCTACTTCCTCTATCGTCTGTCAAACACATGCTGAACTCTGACCTGAGGACCGACGTCTGCTTGTCACACACACACACACACACACACTAGTGGGGGTCACTGACCTCTTGTAGTTTAAGGGGGTCTCGAGACAGTGTGTTAATGCAGCACAGGTTCATTCACTGACACACAAGAACATTCCACAGGCTGTTTGCAGAATCACAGGTTAAACTGAAGACACTTCTCTGAGCCGTGTGCTCTAGCTTACAGATCATTTTCAGTTTATTAACCTGTATTAAACATTGGACTTAATTCAATTAATCAAACATTTGGACAACAAAACACATCTTTTAAAAAGTTAATGTTGTGTGTTGCTGTTTTGCGTGGGTTGTTTTTTTCTCATAATAAGTGGCTTTTTGACAAGACAAAAAAACTCCTTCGTGTCTCTACACAGTAATAAAGGCCCCAGAAGCTTGTAGAAGCCATCAGAGGAGTCACAGAGGTGTCTTGGTGGGCTCCCTCACTACTCTCCTGCAACAGGCAGATTTACACCTGTGCCATATTCCTTCCAGTTCACACTCAGTGATTTGGAAACTTCAATATCCATCCCCTGACTTGCACTTTTTAAATCTTTTTTTTTTTTTGCACAGCTGCTTGGTTTTCTTTTGCCTTCACAGTGTAGTTTTTGCCCAGGATACTGATTCAGGTGCATTTAAAGTACAATTCTGGAAACATATTCACTGAACTCAGGTGACTTCTTAAACCAACTGGCTGCACCACAGATAAGTTATTTTTAAAACTTATGTAATCATTCTTTGTCATTCCATATTTTTAGTTTAGTTATATGACTTTGTAGACATCTGCTTTGACTTTGACATGAAAAAGGATTTTATTTTTGTAAATAAAAACAGCCAAAATATATCAACCATGATTCAATGTTGTAAAAAAACTAAAGGTGAAACCCAGGGGGGTTAAGACTTTTTATAGGCACTGTAACTCAAATAAAAGTCATTCATTTATATCTTTACAATATCCAATAGCTCAGCTGCTGTTGTTGTTGTGGCAGCGGTTGCAGTTGTTGCAATGTATTTACCAAAATGTGGAACATCTTTATATGCTTTATCTCTAGAATGTGAATTCAATGCAAGCAAACTAATCATGTTTATAATGAGAGTACTCTCTTGACCTGGCTAAAATGCACTATTGTTCTGCTTAAAATGCACTAGTGAGTGCAGGTAAATGCACTGAGATTGCAGGTACAGAGAGAAGTGGGAGACTCAGAGAAGAAAAGAAAGAGTCATATCCTCTGAATAGACAGCACTGAAATGTCTCATCATCTTCAAACAGAGAAAAGGGAAAAAAGAATGGAGAGGAAGAAACAGGACTTGTTGTTTCACCTCACTAATCCTCTGGTTCTCAACTCTATAACTAATCTACTTCCTGGTTACTATGGACATCAAAGTAGAAGTGAAGGACAGGCCACTTGTTGTCGTGGCAACTGCTAACTGCTCCATCAACTGAACCCACTTACCCCATGCTGCTCCACACACAAATGAAGAGGTTGGAATTTGTCTGAATGAATGAATGAATGAATGAATGGGGGATGAGGAAAAGAGGGACATGCGGAAGGAAAGGAAAGAAGGAATGAGGTACAGAGGTAAGTAAGTAAGTAGAGAAAATGTGGCTGAGAAATGTATCCTCTGGTGGCCTCAATATTTTTAAATTGGTCCTAATTTACGTAGTTGTTAAACCCTGAAGTTCATCCATTCACATCCTCACCTTTCAGTTTAAAACCAGACGCTTCTGTCTAACTCCACCAGGTTACATCTGCCTTCAGTCAAAACTCTGCTTCACACTCTTATTGTCAGATGCTACACATACACACACACACACACGTGTACATGATGCATGCTTCCCTCTCTTGCAGCCATAACTTGGATGATAACAGTGTGGACTCAACACTGTTGTCTGTTTCCAGCATTCCTCAGATGCTCCAAGTCCCATCCTGGATCAGATAGGATTTTCAGATGGACACACCCACACACATACAAAAAGACACACACAGAACTGAGGGCGGATATGTTTGAAGTGCTGTGGGCCGGGGAGGGGATGTTTTGGGTTCACAGCAGACTAAAAAGCGTGTGTGTGTGTGTGAGTGTGTGTGTGTGTGTGAGGCAGGTACCTGCATGTCTTTCCCTTTGTCTCCTTCAGCACTGCTAACCACACACACTCCTGGGGGGCCCTCTCCTTCTCTTTCCCTCTTTTGTTCCTCACATGTTCTGTCCATCCAATATGTTTGTAAAGTGCAAGATATGCGGTGACCCACTGCCATGACGTTTAGTAAGCACCTGTGTCCACTGCCAAAAACCTGCAAACAAGTTCTTTCATTATATTCTAATGCATGAAATGTACAGACCATGTGTGTCACAAGCTGACACACAGTCAGCGTAGACAGCTAGACTGATTAAAATATGAAATGACAATAAATAAGAAGTTATAAAATGTACTAGTCAAGCAGAGATAACTGAAATGATCTGATTGGATAAAAGGGTGAATTTTGTTCAAAAACATGTAGGAGGAAATACATCTGCACTGCTGCAAGGCCTTCAACAGAAAGTCTCCACATTAAAGTTTTGAAGTATATTAAAAAATGACATGCTGCAGATTTAAGCAGCCAATCTGTTGCCTGCATGTGAACATTCAAAATGAACCAACTAAGTCAACATTCAATCAATTTGTCTTTGCCAACTGTTTTAAGTTGTAGAATAAGTTGTGTAATGGATGATAGTATTGTTTTCCTGCAGGTGTGTTGGCACATAGTAATCTAAGGCATAAATAAATGATTCATATGACTTTAACCCCTCTCTTTGTCCCATTCACTCACTCTGTCCACTATGCCTCCCTCCCACTCTCTCTCTCTTTCCCTCCTTGTCTCTCATCACTGGCTCTTTCACCACCTTTCCCTTCGTAGATCTCACCTACTTTGAAGTGTGCTGGCATCTAAATGAGGACAAAGGGACGAGACAGGCTGCTTCTAAGGACGGACAAAAGGATGAGCAAGAGAGATGGAATGATACAAGGGAAGAGAAAGAGAGAGGAGTGACAAAAGAGAGGAGGAGGAAGAGGACAAGGAGTGGGAATGAGGTAGAATGTAAATGTGAGTGACAGACATCAGGCTGCACGCTTAGAGAGCCTGAAGACTTGAAAAGCCTGTTTCTCTTTAATCAGTCTGAATTTCCCTCCAGTTGAAACCTAGTGGTCCTTAGTGAAACTGTAGGTTGAACTGGAGATGGTAGAGACGTCCATTTAGATGGAAATGAGGTCGAGCTTTAGCCAGTAAACAAAAAGCTCCTTTAGTGGCAAACACAAAACCTGCTGATAGAAACATATTGCACTCTATGCGTATGATGTTCAACTGATGTTGGCTGTAATGCCCGCTGGCTTCTATCCCTTGTGTAAAGGCTGAAACACAGCGTTCTTTGTCTGCATAATTGTGTGTGTCAAAGGTATGCAGGGGGCCAGGTGAGGGGGTTCGGAGGGAGTGTGAGGGGCTTCTATCCCTTTAAGATCATTGTTTGGCGAGTTGTGACTCGCTGGCTGTTTCCTGCCACAGGCTAAGAAACACCACATGTTCAGCATTTCATTCAGATGGTGATGCATGCTGTGTGTGTGTTTTCCAGTTACACAAACTAACCAACAATGAAAGAAAACTATGTTTAAAAGTTGTTTTTATCATGTTAGAGATATCAAATGGAAAAGGCTTGTATTGTGCTAGATGTGCTTTCCTGATACAGCTCCAACTAATCCTTTAGTTTGTGAAGCTGGGTGATGGGAAGCCACTCACAGCTCACAGGATAGCAACACTGTTCAGTACTTGTGTTGATGGTGGTACAGAACATGTTAACATGCAACAAGCCAAGGCAGACAAACAAGTTAACATGCTGACACTAACCTTAATGGGGCTGGAACTAACTGACTTATTTGTTTTGTCCATAAAATGTCGGAAAACCGTGAAAGATCTTGCCATCTGCATCTAGTTTTGTTTGCTTAAAAATGACCAAAATGACTGATTATTAGAATAGTTACTTAAGGCTGTAGCACTGTGGCACTGTTTACATGATGATGATGATGCATGGCTTAGAAGTCGATGCCAACGCTGTATGTTACTCGTCTTTAGAAGATAAGAATAGCTCTGTTTAGCCATCCAACAATTTTGTTTTATGGTTTTTATGAGCAATGAGGCCTCACAGGGCCATGTGTGGCTGTGGGTGAAGCAAATATCTGCATACCAGCACGGTGTAATCAGGCCTTCTGAGAAAAAGAGAGGGACTGACAGAGGAGAGGAGGTGATGATGACCATGATGACATGCTTCTCATGTGTGCCGTTACTCACCTGAAGAGAAGAAAGAGGGAGAATGTGTGGGAACTAAAGCGACTAAAGCACTAAAGCAACACTTGATGACAGCTGTCACTGAGGCTGTGCGAGGTTAAAGACGCCCTACAACCGCTCTCACACACCACAGGTCCGTCACCTCCACAGTGTTTAGCCCAAATGACCACTGAAACCTCTCCATCTGTTAACTTTGCCTTGTTATTCTAACATGAACTTCCATTTCATCTGTGCACTCCTTTTTTTGAAAGCCAGATGGTGCTCACATGAGATTTTATTGTGAAATTCCACTTGCAGTAATTGTCACTATGGTTCTGTACTAAAACTTCCAGCCTTATGTGGCTCCAGGTGCTGAGCAGAAAAGAAATGATTTTGTTCTAACCGTACACCTGCCTGACACCAGCTTCTTCTCTCCTGATACATCTCTAAGATTTTCACCTTCAACATGTCTCTGGTAACACAAGAAGTCAATGCCGGAAGTGAGTTGATTCAAGGACTATACAGCAACATGTGCTCATTCGTCTGTGTGTGAAAAATACGGAAAGCCACATAGACCAAAAACAAGCCAAAGTGTTTGTGCACGTACTTTGCAGATCAACACCTCTGCCTGCAGGCATCAGTTTTGGGTGTTTTGGGCCTATTTGGCTTTCCACAGTAGACTGCACACAATGACAGTATGTCAATAGTTCTCGGGAATAAATTGGCCCACTCAGTTTTTTGAAAGTACAGTACTGTGCAAAAGTCTTAGGCCACCATTAGATTTGTTGTGTTGGCAGTGTTATTATGACTATATGACTATATAAACTACCAGTCAAAAGTTTGGACACACATAGGAATGACCATGTTCTTCATGAAAAGATACATGTCTTCAGTTGTGTTA
>JAUMHL010000028.1:24552421-24562887 GCA_032362345.1 Sandelia bainsii | reverse complement strand
CTGAACTACTGTAATTCATTACTGATAGGATGTCCCAATAACTCACTCAAAAGCCTCCAGTTAATCCAGAATGCTGCTTGTCTGCTGCAACATGTTGCTATTATTCTTTTGTTATCTGTTCTTCTTTTCTCTCTCCTCTTTCCACTTACCCAAACCGGTCGAAGCAGATGGCCTCACAGCCTGAGCCTGGTTCTGCTGGAGGTTTCTTCTGTTAAAGGGAGTTTTTCTCTCTCCACTGTCACCTAGTGTTGCTCAAGTGGGATTTGTTGATTTATCTACATAATTCTATATAGTTGTATTGTTATATTAAGTAAGGTCTTAAACCTTACATTGTAAAGTGCCTTGAGATGACTTTTGTTGTGATTTGACGCTTTATGAATAAACTAAATTAAACTGAACTGACTAGTAACATTTGGCCATTGAACACGTGTGAATATTTACAGGTGATTTGGATGAGACTAAGGGTTTGCACTCCTTAAGAGCTACTCTTGCACTGGATGACATGCGCCTTCATTACGAAGCACAGCAGCACTGTGATGTATTATAAGTTGATCCCACATACCACCCTGCTGCTAGACATACTCACCTAAGCACCAAACATCTCTCTTCTTAATCTTAGTCTTAATCTACTGCTGTAAATAGTACCCTAAAAACTCCACTTGCCACCTGTTTTATGAAATTAATAAATTAATTAAAATGTATCTTCTAATGCTATTTACTGTTACCTTTTATGGTTTTGAAAGACAATAAAGTGTCATCAAACTGATGCTGACCTCTGCACTTTGCCTCTGTATCTTGTGCACAGAACAGGTTGCCGGGTCTTCCTCCCCTGACCCTTCACGTTCCGACTCACGCTCCCGCTTTCCTGTGACGTTTCCTCTGGTGTGCAGGAGAAGTCCTGAATGTGAAGGCAAGTAGATAAACGTAATTAATATAGACACTATATGCAAGTAGTACGTAAGCAAATGTGAGGTATGGTTTGATGAGCTTTCTATAGTGTCGCTCAACTAGGAAGAAACTGATGCTGGTAATTACTGATGGGGACGAACAGACACAGCTTCTTACACCTGAGAAAACTGCCTTGATTTCCCCATTTTAGTTATAGACACAAGAACATAAGATTGAACTTATGCTTGATGCATCTTAGTAAGAATGATATTAGCATCAGATCCTGTCTATTTCCCACCTGGGTGTTGAGGCACAGCAAACTCATGGTAGAGTCGGCTGCTGGTGATGGTCTGGCTAGTGTCTGGCACTGAGTGGTATCCTGGAATGAACAAATCAGAAGTTGAACTTTGTGGTTTGTGGTAGGGCTCAATGCTAAGTATTATACTGATAATAAAATCCTCTATTTTATTTTACATACAATTTCTACATATGCTTTAATCTGCTTTTGAACTCTTAGAGATCTTTTGCAACCAGATTCAACAATTTCTACTAGAAATTATGCACAGACTACTTAGAAGGTGAAAGCTTACATGGTTGCCAGTGAGCAGAGGGTACATGAAGAAATGCCAACAATACTTTCATATTAACTGTATAAAGGATTTGGTTTTCAAACCCATGGGTACGACTATCTGCACCATACACCATACAGAAACTGCTTGATGTAAAATGCTGGGAACGCTAACAGGGAACATCCATGTCAAGCGATTCCCTACCATGCTGTTGCTGTTGTTGTTGTTGTTGTTGTTGTTGTTGTGGCAGCGGTTGCAGTCGTTGCTGTTGTCCAACACCACTGGGCCCTGTATGTTCTTCACTGTCAAAGTTGAGTAGGATGCTTCCGCTGCCATTACCTGTTGCAACGGGGCTCCCTGACATGCCAGGCACTGAAAAAGTTCACGAGTTGATCAACCACAAAAATCTCACAAAACATCATAATCACCAATCATCATCACAAGAATTTTTGATTATTATTTGCAAATTGACTCACAATGTGAGGTGTTGGTGGTGGTCCCAGCCTGCTGATCTCCAGGTAAGTAGGCCATCATTCCTCCATTCCCATTCCCATTGGTAGATGGCACTGATGCCAGCAGGCCTGAAACAGGCAAAATATTATTTAGACACATTTTATTTCTGTTTTAAGATCCTCAAACCCTCAGAGTACAAAGGTGGCACAATCTATTTTGGCATACACCACAGTTCTTACCCAGTCCCCTGTATCGGCTAAGTTGCTGGTAGATTTGCTTCATCCTCTCAATGTTGAGTCGGCTTGCCTCTGCGTGGTGCACCATGGGCTTTGGGTAGTGGACTCCGATTATGCACTTGGCGGCTGCCTGCACAGACTCTGGAGCATTCCATGGGTCGTAGATGAACTTAGCAGGAAAACCTCGGAGGACAGGTAAGTATCGCCTGGAAGCACAGGGAGACATTAGATATGCCGGCTTTTGTCAACAGAGTTAATGGAGTTAAAATCAAGGGAGGGAGTAATGCAGGGAAGCAAAACATTATTCTTTAAAAATAGGTTACAAAAGAATTTGGTCAAATAGTTTAAAGTACTTATAACTTAAAAATATTTCTAAAATAATCTTACAAGCTATTTTAAGTATCATGTATTAAGTAAATAATTAGGTTATAGTTTAAGTTTAAGCATGATATGATATATTTCTTATTTGTAACCTCTTCAATAAGTGCTGACAATGTTAAGTCATTGTATTATACTTTGGTGAAACATTTCAGTTTATTTTTTACAGCCCATGTATGTACTGCACTGTAACTGATAAAAGCATGCTGGTCTTCAGCACTTCATGCTTACAAGTATCATGGGAAATAGTTGCTACAAAATGAAAGCTACAAACAACCACAACACTGCACATCATGGCTACTGTACATGAGAATATGAGTACAAAATCACTTGCTCTACAAGTCCTGTATGAATGTTTGAATGAGACTGTGACACTGACGTGAGTTACCATCAAAGTGCACAGTGAGGACTATAGTTCCAAAGGTGGTAGAAAAACGAGGGGCTGTGGTCCCGAACAACTTTTACTGAAAGTTGGTGTGATAGCAGCCACACCACAGACAGAAAGTACGTTCCTCCAAAAAATGAAGCCAATAAAGCACTCAGCTCAAAATACCATTCCAACCTGCTGAAGTTTGTTTTTTGATTTTTACTTGGGCTGTCGTGGATTTGCTCCATGTGACAAAAAGAGGCCACCTACCTACTGCACTTGGTCCAACCTTACCCATTCCGAGGAGGGGAGACAGACAGGACAGAGGAGGGGGGCAAGTGGAACTGTGGGAAGTGTTCACAGTGCAGCGCTGAGAGGCATAGAGAGATAGGTGGGGGGCAGGGGCAGTGCGGCCTTGTGGACCAACAAACACACGCGTGACGGATGGCGCTCCGGTTGCTACGGAGATCGCCCCGTTGCTAGAGAGATCACTGCCGATTGGATAGATGATGCTGGGAGACGTCTACTGTAACACGCGGTTAGAAAGCAGAGTGCATTGACCCCCACTCACCCACAGCCCTCCCCCTCACCACACCACCCAAACCTGACCAGAGCAGGTGTATAGTGGAAAAGTTCTGCCATCGAGAGATCTGCTTGCTTTTTCTTAATTTCTTCCTTTCACAACACCAAAAAATGAGTCACAATATTTACAGGTTTAAATGTTCTTCAAGCTCAGCCTCTATATCCTTAAGTTTATATCAGTGTAGAAAAATGTGACTAAAGCTAAATGTCTATATGTATTAAAACTGAAAAGTCCTAATCGATGACAGAAGTCTTCCATTATACCTCACAGCTCCAAGGTCCCCACCCTCCCTCCAACCCATCTTTGTCCCCAATGATCAGACAGTAGTGGACTGAAAAAAGAGCTCATGCTTGCTCCCCCTGTCCCCCTGACTGTGGTGGTTGTCTTTTAAGTGGTCAGCGGGCCCAAAGCCCCCTGCTGACTATCCTGTCCCACGGCCACAGCGCCACACTCTGGGCTGGCCCACTAGGGGGCCCCCTCATTTCACCAAAAGGGACCACAACCCTTTTGCCAGGAAGATCCGCGACCTGCCAGTAGAAAGCGGTCCTACAGAGGACAGTGGGTGGTGTTTAAGGGAGTGTGTGTGTTGAGTGTGTGTCTTGGGGTGGATATGAACATGAGAAGTGGTATGTTCAGATACAACAAAATTAGCTTTTTTGTTTTACAGTTTTTTTTACATCTGCTTCTGCACTTCTTATGTAATGCTGTGTTGTCTATATTATACTTTTATGATTAGAAACTCTACTAAGATCAATCATGTCTTGTGAATGTGAATATGTGTGTCTTTCTCTGTGCCTATATTAGCCAGCCACTGTTCCGGGTCCTCCTGAACCAGCAGGGCTCCATTCACATAAGCAGAGCACCACTGAACATTTCACAAAGGGTCGGATGAGGGGCTTTGCCCAGCGCCTGGACAATGGACCGGCTCGCGTGGCACAGCACAGGTAACGAGTACCGGCGCCAACCGTGCATCACTGCGATTGCAGACTTACAGCTGGTCCAACGCCTCTCCTCACTACCCTCTGGGGAATGCTTCATAGTCCTCTACCTAACGAATGCAGCCAAGGCTTTCGCATTTCCCTACCAAGCGGTCAGAATCTCTTTTGACGAAATGAGACGCTACCGAGTTACAAACCTGCCCAGAGGGTGTTGCTGGGGCGTGAGGAAAGTCTCGTCCCTTAGGGTTGCAAAGGTAAGTAAAAACAAACGGCCACCGATGTCTCAACTCAATCCCCTACTTCCATCCAGGGCAGCCCTGGCTGGTTGCCCGGCTGCACCTGGGTGGAGGGGTGTGAGAACAGCCAATCATCTTAAAAGCAATCAGCTACAATCTGCAAAGGCGAGAGGGATAGCTGAACGTTTCCCCCAATCTCCCAAAAACAGATGAGCCAACATACAAACACAGAGTCACATCCAGAGAAAGAGAAGAATTAATCTACGCCCTTCCAGTAAAAATCATCTGGTGGCAACAGTTATATATTATCTAAAGATATGTATGTGTACACAATCATCAAAACAGACATTCACAAACAATTAAAGGCACGCGAAGAAGTACACTGTGAATCATTACAAAAGACAAGCCTGGTTCCAAAAATGAAAGTGCTGAAGTTTAACAGAAAATAAAACGGACTAATGGGCAAAAATAAAAAAAACAGGACAAGAGGGAATGATGTTTTATCGCTTTCATTCACTTACCCAAAGATCTGGAGGTCCCCTTTTACCCCTCCATCTCTCTCTCTCTCTCTGTTGTGGTTTGGTAAATTAAACCTACTGTGTATGTATGAGTATGTGAAAATATTCTATTCACTGTCTGACATAACCAGAATTGTACAAGGTGAAAACAACCCATCTAAAAACATTACTTAGCTCCATGAACTAAAGAAATTAGAAGTTCCCTGTAACTATAACTATATATTTCTGAAGCTCCACTGACACACTGCACCTATACTGATTGCATGTCTGCATACTGAGATATATCTGGCACTATCTGTACTTCCTGATCTCTCCATGCTACAATATCCTGTGTGTGCGCAGTCCTGAGAGATAGAGGGAGCAAGGGTGCCATCCAGGTCCGGGTGGATCAGCTGTTGGCATCAAGGCGCGATGCCGGGAAAGGTACCCACCTGATGAAATCCCCGTTGGGGTCGGTGCGTCGGCCGAAGCCCACGGGGCAGTAGCAGTGGAAAAACTGCTGGAAAAATGAACTGCAGGACAGCCACATCCAGCTGCCCGCGTTCACACTCCAGTCTGCATCAAGAAGCAACTCCTCAAAGACCTGCAGCAGCAGAGACAACCGATCATCCAGAACATCTACAGTTCTGTGGAAACCTGGAAAACTTCATCTACTGGGGAAGATCAACTATTGAGCTTGTGTTTACATTGTTCTGTCAGCATCAATCCTACATGCTCACCTTCATCCCCTCTTCCCAGCTGATCCACAGGTCCCCTCTGGTAAGAAAGCATGCGACTGCGTGCCTGGCCAGGTGATGGATCCAGCCCTCCTGCCTCAGCTGAGTCATGATGGCGTCTATCCAGGGAAAGCCTGTCTTAGCCTCAGCCCACTTAGCGAGAGCTTCAGGATTTTTGTCCCAGGGGATGCGGACGCAGATAGGGTTCCCCTCCATCTTGTCGAAGCGTGGGTTGTTGGTCGCCGCAGTGTAGAAGAACTCGCGCCACAGTAACTGGCCATATAGAGAGAGTGGTGGGGAGCTGTTCTTTTTCACCTGGATATATATCAACCAAGAAGAAAACATTGGGCACAGTTTAACTGCAAAACACTGAGAGAATTTCCAAAGAAGATGAGGATAAAAAATTGATATACAAGCATGCTCACCTGTGAGATATGAATTTTTTCAGAATTGTAGTCAAGTAGCATTTCTTTAAGTAGCCAGGGAAATTGTATTATTTTAGGATTTGGGCTCTAAATCTTAAATTTTGCCACATAGGTTTTGCATTCTGGTCCAATCAGGTCAACTGATCTGGGCTAGTATTTTAGAGGAATTGCATTTGCGATTGACATTTTTCATTGGATATTTACTTGGATGTTTAATTTGTGTAGTTACATGGTTTAAGTGAGTGACACTGCCCTACTCAGTTTTAGATGTATTAACAACTAAGTACTGTAGGTGCATCAAAATACATAACTAGACTATAAGTCTATTAACACCATGACAACATATTTATGTAGAAGTTAATATACAACAGCTCTGCTCAGTTGTAAGGGAGGAGTTGTAAACTGACCTTGCGGTAGAGGTCAGTGAGCTTGAAGTAGAAAAGGCGACAGGAAAGGCAGCCAAAGCGCAGGTAGGGGCTCAGGCCTGTTGGGCTGGCCAGCAGCGAGTTGGCATTCATTCTGGGGCGCTCAAAATTAGCCACCCATGCCTGGGAACACACAGAGAGAGAGAGAACAAGAGACAACACAGAAGAACAGGGGGAGAAGGTGAATAGGTAGGTGAATAATCTTGCTGACACCAGAAGAAAAAGATTTACTTCTGAATACAGTCACACACAGACTCTTTATTAAATGTTGGATATTGCACAAACACTGCTCATTAGTCTGTAAATCCAGTGATATTTTTAAAATTGTGTTAGAAAAAATGATTCACTCAAAGATATCAATTATTGCACCTTGTTCTCTCTCAAAAAAACTGAAAACAATGAGAAATCATGGCATTCCTAAAAGATTTTAAATCATTTTAGAGGAGATTTATTCTTCATTCTTCTTTTACCTCAGGGTAAAAAACAAGGTAATCTGAAAATTGCTACAGTCAACATATTAATGCTTGGTGTGATTTTTGGTATACATCAGGTATAGTGTATAAGTGTATACACCAGGTGCAGTATTCACCTTTCTCTCCAGATGACGCTCTATCCTGGTCAGAGCTTCAGTCTCACCTCCCGGCCACACAGCTGTAGGCAGGCCCTCTGTGTCAAAGCCTGAAAACATTGATCTGAATCACCTTTCTAGTTTACAACAGTGTCATACTCACATCTAGGATGGGTCAACAATCCTTCACTTATATCATTATATGCCAAATTAAAATCTCATACAACACATCTAGACAATCAGCGTGTGAATGATCTTGTTTGACCTGCTGTGTGTGGTGCGTAGCCCTGACTGATGTTCTGGTAATTAAGGAACTAGTTGGTGAGGTGGCCCTGTTATTTTCAATGTATTTATACATATGAATTGGGTAACTCAGTCACACTGCTCCTTTATTAGAGGAACAGTCTGAAAACACAATGACATTTTCGTCCATGATGCAGTACAGCAGTCAACATGAGGATTTCCACTTGGCCAAAGCGCAGCCTGATCACTTCCCTCAAAAATAAACTCCATTTCTCTCCCTGTAGAGAGAGCTGTGTGGTGAGCTGCTAACTTGGTTCTGTCCCCAACAGCTTTCACATAAAAACCTCAATTACTGAAATGTAAATTGCAACTCTACAATTTTGATCTCATTTTTGCAGTATAATTTAGTATTATCAAAAAGATAAGATAATAAACGTGCATGAGTCATCTGCAGATGAAGCAACAGGTTCTGAGCTTGAATAGAATGATCAGTGTGAAAATAAACAAAACCAAGGGGAAAATGATACAAGTTTACAAACTCATCAAGTGATTTGGACCAGAGCAGATGTTCTAAGGTGTGAAATAACTTTTCATCCTAAATTACTTTTAATTGATAAAGGACTGAACTGTTATTTTCTAAGTGAGTACAGTGACTGTCATTGTGTCAGAATTCTTTGGTTCTATTAAGTCTTGAGTTTCTAATCCTAATGTGCAGTGTTCACAAACTTGTAAAGATTACCACCAGGTTTGACAGTAAGAAACATGTTTAAGTATTTGACTGTAGACAATCTCTAGAAATTCAGAAATTAATTTGCAGATATTAAATTCAAATAAACTCTACTCAGCACTATACTAGATATTTCAAACTGTTCTTGCTTTTTATCTTGTGTTTTAATACTCATTCTAGGTAAGACTTAGTTCACCAGGTCTTGACAGGTGACTGTAAAGTTTCACAGATGGTGGCACCTCAGTCCAAGTATGAATGGAAGGGAGCCTTCTGTGAATGGAAACCAGACATCTGGACTGACTTGTGGCTAAGAAGGTTAGCGTGTTAACTGGCTAATTTAAGGAACAAATGACAGCTTGTATGGAATAAACCAGGTGTATGTACTAATGGTTTTAGTGGATTAACACCTTAAATATCTTATTTATGACTGAATTAGTTTCACAGGTGTAAACAGCAGATGGATACAGTGCAGTTAATGGTATGAATGGACTGTAACCATCTGTGAATGGAAACCAGACATCTGGATAGAAACTTGAAGGAGGGGAGCATGTCACCTGATTAATCCAATAGTGAGTATTTACAGGAGATGCCTTTAAATAGAGAAGCTGGATTGACAGTTACAGAGGGTTAATGAAGGAAATATTCATTAATAGTAATAAAAAAATAACTAAATAAAAAAACTCCTAATGTTTTCACTGCAAAAACAGGATAATCAAGTCATAAGAGTTCCTTTACTGCCGCCTACATGTCCAAAATGTACTGCAGAGGCTTGTAGAGGGGTATGTGTTTGTTTTCTCACCCAGCTCCTCCAGGGACGGGACTCCGTACTTGTCTCCATGGTCCTCAGAGATGGGGGTGACACAGCGACCCATCAGGGTGTCTGACAGTGTCTCCACGGGCATCTCAGGAGGATCCAATCGACTGATCAGGGTCTGGAAACGCTTGTAGGTGAGAGGAGGCTGCCCGCCATTCAGCTCTATGATCCTAGAGTGGGACAGGGACCAGAGATTAGTCATATTTAATAGGAAATGAAAACCACTAAAAGGACAACAGAAAGCATTGGTAACCACTGCATTCAATTTTATCTAAGCTACTTCCAGAACCCTGGTGTTGTGCATGCTTGCTTGATGGCATCATGTTCTGAGACACTTAATGGAACCAAGCCCTCATTCACAAAAAAGTTCCATTCATAGATCTAAAATCTAAAATCACAAAAATGAATCCGCCTTAGCAAATACATTTTTTCAGATGTCAATGGATGTATTCTGTGACTCAAGATGGTGCTGCTGACTGCAGTGGGACTCACACCAGGCGGGGAGTCTGGCTTTTACTGCCTCTGATAAGGTGTTACAAACTCACAGGCTTAATTTAGAATTTAACACTTTCATTTGAAACAGATTGTGTTCAGGGACACAGCATATCTGAGTTTTGCATCCACAGTGAGAACACAACAGGGGCTGGAGATGCAACAAGTTTGCAGCTTGTAAGATAACTTTACAAGGATATGCAAATAAGTGCAGGATGTCAGTGAGGATATTTGGATATGTTTTGATATGCATTTAATAACAGGAAATAACATATAATGTGATGTAATTCATTATCTGACATCAGGTCTGTTGATGACAGTATGCAGAGATTATCAGATCAACTCAGAATCACATTAAGAAGTGAAGTAAGAAGAAGAAGTAAGATCAGCTCTTGAACTTCTGAAAAAAGGATTAGTTTGACAGAAAACTACTCAAACTAGATCAGCTTTATCTTCACACCATTATTAACTGATAACAGCACAAGTTAAGATAAACCATCTTCTGGATGCACTGCATGCCTTTATGATTCTAAGTAGTTTTTCCTCACTTGTCCAGGTCGTAGAGGGTGTGTGATATCTTGACGATGACCTCCACCCCAGCCTCCATGGCGAGCTTCTTGATGGCAGCATCTCGCTCCTTCCCGAAAGGCTCTGAATCGTACTCAAAGGTCAGTCGAGAGATCTTCCACTCCTGACACACAGACCACAGTGACACTATCAGATTGTTCGTTCTGTCCAACTAACAGTCTAAAACCCAAAGATATTCAATTTTAGAGGCAAATAACTAGCCAGCACTATTGATCATAACATTTCATTACATAGACTGGAACATGTCATTGGGATTAAAGGAACAGCACTTAGCTGGTTTAAATCTTATCTATCAGATAGAT
>JAUMHL010000028.1:24515544-24526354 GCA_032362345.1 Sandelia bainsii | reverse complement strand
CGGAGACATGTATAAACTAAAAAGAATTGGTCCAAGCACAGAACCCTGTGGAACTCCATAACTTACTTTTGTGTGCATGGAGGACCATAAACAAATTGGGATCTATCAGATAGATAAGATTTAAACCTTAAATTTCCTATTCTCACCAATGCTGTATCTCGGAAACGCCTGGAAGGAATTTCATTACGTGTGACATAAACATCTGCTTGGACTCATGCATAAACTTATAAGAATATGACTCTGGACAGACATGCACGTAAACTACAACATCACTGCTTAGTGGACCACAAACCACAAGGCAGTAATTCTAGTTTTTAATTGTGTCAGAAAGAAGCTTTAAAGATTCTGTATGTAACTTTGTTTGAATAATGTTTTTAGTAGCAATATGTTCCAAAACTTTAAAACGACTCCTGTGAGACTCACAG
Source organism: Sandelia bainsii (assembly GCA_032362345.1). Classification (NCBI taxonomy): domain Eukaryota; kingdom Metazoa; phylum Chordata; class Actinopteri; order Anabantiformes; family Anabantidae; genus Sandelia; species Sandelia bainsii. The sequence goes on along the minus strand of JAUMHL010000028.1, from coordinate 24,525,929 downwards.
TCTAACAGCTTTCACAACTTCACCCTTCTAACCAATCAGAGAATTTATCAGAGAATTTCCATTATTTCTGCTTGATTAGTAAGTTTTGTAGCTCATTATTTATTGTAATTTCATTAGACATAAATATCTGCCTGGACGTCAGATGTGCTACTGTACATGGCTGTGCACCACTCTGACCTTCACTGCCTTGTTGCCTGCCTGGATACATGAATGACGCACTAAAGCCTGCACTGGAACTCAGTGGATGTGAATCGTGAAGCACAAATTCATCCAATATGGATGTGACTGCATGCACTGACCTGGCAATCCTCTTTCTCCTCCTCTTCTTTCTGTTTTCATGCTTCTTCCTCCTTTGCTACCTCCACCTCTCCTGCATCACACTCTTTCATACATTTTTGTCGACACACACACACACACACACACACACACACACACACACACACACAGGCACATTCAGAGTTTTACTGGTCTGCCAACTAGGCCACTGTTACTGGCCACTGAGCATGTTTCATTCCTTTACTGAGTCATCTCCATGACTCTCTTTCTGTGTGTTTTTCATGTTTGTGTGTTTTTTTCTATCTTGGTCTTTATCCCAGTATCAGTTGCAGAACAAACTGTATTTAAAAATAACTCTTGTTGACAAACTAGTCCATTGATGATGTGATAACTGTACCATAATCCTTATGTACTTAATGTTAATCTTCTTCTAGTACTGCTGCGAAGAATCTATTCAATTCAATTTTCAATTCAACTTTATTTATATAATCACAGCCAAATCACAACATAAGTCATCTCAAGGCACTTTACAGTGTAAGGTTTAAGACCTTACACGGAATATATATAAATATCTACAGAACATTTGTAGAAAACCCAACAATTCCATTTGAGCAAGCACTAGGCAACAGTGGAGAGGAAAAACTCCCTTTAACGGAAGAAACCTCCACTAACAAATGCATGGACTAGTTTCTCAGCATCACTTTGACACAGGATGCTCCTAATCTTAGAAATATTCCTCAGGTGGAAGAAGGAAGTTCTAGATATTTCTTTTATGTAGGAAGTAAATGATATATCTTGGTCAAAGATTCCTCATGGTAGTAGTTGAGGCCAATGCAACATCATCTAGGGTGGCAATCTGACTAGATAACATGTCTCTGAGTTTTTTGGGCCCAAATATAGTAACCTCAGTTTTGTCTAAATTAAGGAGTAGAAACTTACAGGACATTCAGGCCTTTATGTCTTTAAAACATGCTTGAAGTTTGACTAATTGATTGGTTTCATCTGGTTTCATTTTCAGATCTTCTATTAAAGTATCTTTATTTTTAGTAAAAGTATTGTTACAGTAATGTGTAAACATCACTAATGTTGCAATAAGTAAATTGCAATTAAGTAAAGTACCTCAAATTTGTACTTATGTATACTTGAGGAAATTTACTTAGTTACTTTCCATCACTACATTTCTGCCTTTTGTCACAACCAATCTCAAGGAAGGACAAAGATGGGAGACCAGGAGTGTTACTAGTTTTTTTTGTTTTTTTTATTAATTCCCTTGGGAAAATTCTTGTGGACAGGCAGCTCCCTTAAGGCACCAACATGTGGCTAGGAATTGGAGGAAACTGGGAGTCTAACCACCAACCCTGGGGCATTGCAGACGACTGACCTACCTGTGTAGCCATTGTCGCTTTATGTTGCCATTTAATAAATGTAGGGAAAAAAAGTACAATATCACATTCTTTCCAAGTATTCAAGTATTCATTACAGTGTTTGTCTGACACCTGGTGGTCATGTTACAAATGACAACATCAGCCACATGCAACAAGTTGGTATTCACTGCTGGACAGCATGAGAAATCGTGTAGAACTTTAGACTTTATTAGGCTTAGGCTCTTTACGTGTAGGGTCTCACTGGTTCTCTGCATTAGAACGACAACAAACTAGACTGGAATAAGTGACTGTCTTGTCGAAACTGTTTCCGATTTTCTGTCCACAAATGTCATTGTCATGTAATTTAAATAATGTTTATGAAACTTAAAAAAGTACATAATACCTTTGTCTTTTTTGCATTATCTAAACCACTGGATCCAGTGGATATGAAAAGTGTACACACCCCTGTTAAAATGTCAGGTTCTTGTGCTGTAAACAAATTAGACCACAGTAAATCATTTCAAAACTTTTCCACCTTTAATGTGGCCTATAACCTGTACAATTCCGTTGAAAAACAAACAAATCTATTAGGGGAAAAAATAAAAAAACATACAATATGATGGTTGAAGTGTGCACACACTTAAACTAATACTTTGTTGAAGCCCCTTTGAAGCCCCCTGAAGCCTGGGATGCTCTTTTCTTTTTTCAGTCATATGATACTAAATGATACTGATCTGTTGTCAATTAACCTCATTAGTTGTCAGATGTTGCTGTGTTTTTTCAGCGTTACACAACTTTTCCAGTCCTTTGTTGCTTCTGTTCCAACTTCTTTGAAATTTGCTTTCATCAAATTTAAAATGAGCATAGAATTTTTTAAAAAGCAATCACATTTCAGAGTTTCCACATTTAATATATTGTACTTATACTATTTATATAGATTTTAAATTATTTGCAAATCACTGAATTCAGTTTTTATTTACATTTTGTGTAAGTGTTCCAACTTTTTTGAAATTGGGTTGTACAGAAAACCAGGATGGAACTCTGGTTGTCACAACACAAAATTAAACTTAAAAAAAAATATGAGCAATCATAAGATCCAGCATCTACCACCACTTTTGCCTGTATTTAGTCGTTGTCTGTATTTTTACAAAGAGGGTGAGTACGCTTTCGCTTTCTAAAACAACTTTCTAAAGCTCAAATGTGAGGCAGCAAAGCATCCAAACAGGTACTGTACTGTAAGTTGAGCAAGTTAGTATATTCATAGCTGGACACATACAGCACAAAATTAACACAGTTCCTATATGTAGTCTTTAATCTTTAAGTGAACAGCACACTTTCTAAGAGCAGGAGTCACTGACTACCAAAAATCTGAAAGACAAAGTAAGCTACTAACTACTGAAGCAGAGGAACACTTAGCAGGTAAAGCAGTAGTTAGGTTTAGGGAATAAAAGCACTTTGATTAAAATTAGGTCAAGACTATGATTTTGTGTAGCAGCAGGTAAATATGCTGTGTCTAAAGTAACAGTTTTTCTCTCTTAAACCAGACAACAAACTTTCCCTAACCTTAACCAAGTGCTGTGAGTGTCTAAACATTTACACTGTTTACTTATGCTTATGGAGTTACAAAAACTGTTTTACTGCAAGATCAGATATTTTGGTTGAAAATAAATTTAAGTTGCAAGTTAAATAAAAGTTGCAATTATTTTCGCTACAAAATGCATTTGTGGTTGCAGTTTAGTTGTATAGAAATTTGTCTGAGCAAATCCAAGACTGAGTTAAGACCAAAATACCAAAGGGATCAAGTCTGAGTTAAGACCAAATTGCTGCCACTAAGTAACAGATGGTCATATGTGTGGCAGTGTGACAAAGGCTTGAATACAATCATACTGAAGAAAAGAATTTCAGAAAATGTAACTGATCATTTGATTTAATACAAATTTAAAGACTTTTGTAGATAAATGCCTCATTACGGCAGCTTGTGCTTAGAGATGTTTTTTTGGTAAATCTTGAATCCAGCCATGTTTGTATTTATCCTTTCTATCTGTGTCTAAAACCATTAACATTTGAAAATAAACATCAACTAAAAACTTTATTGCAGATTTACCATCCAGCCTTGAAATGCAACGTGTATCTGTCAGACTTTGCCTCCTCCTGGTCTTACTGCTCCACCCTCTGACCTCAGCTGGTCAGGAGGAAGTGAATGAAGTGCCAGTGGAGGTCATTGTTGACAGCTCTCCTTGCAGCAGCACCTGTGGACTGGGAATGAAAACCCAAACTCTGTGTTTACTAAAAGACAGCAGGACAGCGATGGAAGATGTGAGAAATAAAAATGGAACAGAGGTATCACATCATACAGTAACATACAGTATACAATTGTGTGGGAAAAAATGTCCTCCTCTGTTGGTTGCTTCAAATGTTTTTATATATCTGATTTCTGACATTCAGACTAAATTTTATAAATCTTGTATTTTTTTATGCTTTTAGAAGAATTTTCAATAAGCAGATGAGTCAAAAGAGGGACTGACTAGAAGATAGGCATTGCCATAATTCTGCTCTTTCAGCAACCTGGGTGAGCATTGGACTGAAGATGGTTCCCAGTTCCATCCTGGATTTTTTAGATTTGATACCCCTGGGGTCGGTGGTTTACAATTAGATTACTGAAGTTCTGTAAAGAAGAAATCTATATGACATATTCAAAAAGTTGAAGAAATCAAGACGGGCCAAATACTTTCTCACACAACTGTAAAAGTCAAAGTTATAATGGAAAATGGCTCAGACTAACAATTATCATTAACTATCATCTGCTTATGGATGAATCAAAGGTGACAAACAAGTGTCGTGTCCGTAAGGTGACGTGTCAGGAGTTGTGGCAGTGTGGACTCAGGACAATGACTGTGACATCAGGACAGAGAGTGGAAATCGACTGTCTGGAAGAAGTCATGCAGGCGATCGGGAGGTTCTCATGGAGGTGAAGATGAGGAAGTGGTTTGTTTTCGTTTTATCACAAACTGTGGAAAGAGTCTAAAGTCTGCAAAACTACATAAAGTCCCCCACAAAGTGTTGGAACAGGGCTAATTCCCTTGAATTCCCTAAATTAAGCTACTAGGAAGTAGAAGTAGAAGTAGAAATGAGCATTGGGAAATTTAAACTAGCTGGATTTTTAAGAGTCTTAAGATAATAAATACATTTTTGCACATTTTGTCACAAATTACAGTGAAACAAAAGTTTTCTGGGGCTTTAGTCAATTACTCTACTTACCAACTGTTTGAGAAACTGCCATTCTTAATGAAAAATCCATTCATGAGTTCAGTTTTATTTTATAAAATTTGTATTTGCTATATTTTTAATGGATCAGGGTGTTGTGGCGTTACGCCCGAGGAATTATCAGCTCTGATGACTCTCTGTTTGCCAGCTGGGAAGCTCCTCAACTGGGCCGAGTCATCCTGGACCCCATTCATGAGGAGAATGCAGGTAAACACACATACAGTAGACAACATTAAATTGTGGTGTGTTGTGGTGGACGGGGGGGTCAGCAAGGAAACATTTAATGCTGGTGACAGATGTCAGAACACACAGTGCATCACAGGTTGCTTTGTACGGGGCTGCGTAGCTGCAGACCTGTCAGAGTGACCCCTGTCCACAAACAGTGTTGTGGCTCATCAGTGTATGCATGTACATGAACAGACCTGTGAACTACTGATATGATTTTCTGACTATGTCTAAGTAAAGGGATGGACGGTTTGCTGAGTAGCAACTAACCCTGATGCAATGTTCTTCCAGAAGAAACAAACTCAAATCCATGGATGCATGTTGATACATGAACATACCTCTTACTCACTAATCATGTTTTTAGGAACATATCGCTGTGAAGTACAGGATGCATCCTACCACAGGGTGAAGAGTATTTACTGGGGGATCCGAGTGTTGCCTGCTGGGGCCATCAGTCTGGACTATGAAAGTGCTCTGGCTCAGTGGGAGTCGACCGGAAGCCAGCAGAACCAGACTATGTCAAACCTACTTGTACAAAGGATGGCTCTTCTTTCCATGGTTTGGTTTTGGCTTCTTATGTAGTCAACTGCTAAAACATTATTTTAATGGAAATTCCAAAATAGTATTCATCAGCAATGCATTTGTTGTATGTGAACACAGGTGCTGACGAGTTTGAGCGTTGCAGCAGTCGGGGCTGGACTGATGCTGCTGGGCCTCTACTGGACAATTAAGAGGAGAGCGCAGAGGCATTTTGGCATATGTAATTAATTCATCATCCATCGCAATTTATGCTCCACCTGGATGATACCTCTACAATAATGAGTCATAAAAAACTTTAACATTTAGAAATGAAAAAATTTCAACCGACTTTTCCTGAAAACTGAAAAAAAACCTTGTCTGTGTTTCACTTGAACACCTTTAAATAATCCATAATCCATATTTTTATAATAATGTACCTCATAGTGAGAATCCCTCAGAGAATTCTGAATCTGCACCTCCACCTTTAGCCTTTGTACATGTTTAAGTTGTTGTCTGACTTCTCCTCTTTAGCATTACCAAGATCAGCAATAACCAACGATCATTTTGTCTGCTTCAATCACAGATCATGCTCATTATAGCTGCTTTTTTGTATTAGAAGTGAAGCTACAAGACATTTTCAGAAAAGATTTTACAAAGGAGGAAAAATCTGAAAAGCTATTTAATAGTTCTTGACTACTAACATTAACTTATCTCAGCAGTGGCACAGCTAGAAATTTTTATATGGGGTGGCAAAGCAAGAGGTTTTGGCAGGATGGCAATAGATGCATATCTGGGGGTTGGCTTGCATATCAGCAAAGGACCTAGTCTGCCCCCTAGTGGATAGCCTTTTAAATTCTTCAGACTTAAGAGTTGTAAAGGATGCATGGAAGTATGTGAGTAATGTCACTATTGTCTACACGTAGGTAAAAAGCAAATATATCCCCAGCTTTAGAAACTGAACAGTTGGAGTAGGGGGTTGGGCAGTTGGGGGGCAAACCCTGCAGTAGGAAGGGCAGCTGCCCCACCTTGACATCCTTTTTATCATCCTAATTTTAAACATAGGCTCTCAATTCTAAAATAATATTCAGTTCCCCTTAAAAAAATAACAGCTGGAAATACAAATGCGGTTGCATCAGCTTCATGGTTCTGTTGCTGTGTGAGTTTCCAGCCATTAGTAACATACAGTTCACAGATGTTTGAGAAAAAATTTCCTCCTCTCTTGGTTGCTTCAAGTGTTCTTATATATCTGATATCTGATGTTCAGACTAAATTTTATAAATCTTGTATTTTTTGATGCTTTAAGAAGAATTTTCAACAAACAGATGAGTCAAAAGAGGGACTGAAGACAGCCGTTGCCATAATGCTGCTGTTTCAGCAAGAATGTAATTTGTGCCAAAACAGCTGAACTTTGTCTCCTAAACCTGTCCTAGGAAAATATGGAGCAACAACTGAGATAAATTTAGGACAAATTAAAGAAATGAGGGTGAGCTTAGTGTTTATATTCTCCTGACTGACACTTTGGACGTACAGAGAATAGTCAAAATTGAGAGTACTTGAATGTTTTTAATGGACAAGGTGCTTTAGAATTATTTGTCTGCCAGCTGTGGGTTCAGGATCTTCAACATGAGGACAGGAGAAATCTGTGATCAGTGGAGAACCTGCTCTACCATCTCAAGCCCAACCAGCTGTTTCCAATCAAACCGATCACAACCACCTGAGCAATGTCTTGATATTCCCTGATCAGCTTTGTGTTGGAGCATTTACCAAAACCATAACACATGTGCTTTCCTTGTTATGACAAAGTAAAAAATGGTTTGATAATACTTTTCTATTTTAGTTTATTCTGAGGAAATGTGTGCATGAGAAGGAAAACTATGCAGCATCTTAATGCCAAGTCCCCTGGCTAGTCCACACCGGAACAGCACACGACGATCAGCAAATGCCAGTTGACTACATGCACACACACAAAAAAACAAACAAACTCTGAAACCACTGTATCTACTCACCACAGTGAAACTACCAAAACCTACACTACATACTATTTACAGGTGAAGAACAAAAAGTAAAAACTCACTCATGACTGCTCATGCGCATCCACTCAGCACGCTCAGTCTTTCCACTCACTGATTTAGAAAAGACTTCAATTCTATTAGAAACTTGGCTGATTATGTTTCAATAAAAATCTCCACAGTATCTGTGGATGTGTAAAAACAAAACTTCAGCCACAGTCTGGCCTTAACATCTAATTGCCATTTTAGCCTCCCCTATTAAAAATTAATTAACTGTCATTTTTCTTTTACATTTTTACTGTAGCAGACAAAAATAAAAGCAGAGACAGAAAAAGTTACCAAACTAATTAAAAACATGAGTTAAAGTGAAGAAATCTGGGAGTCTCTTTTCATTCATTCAGTAAACTCTGCTGTAACTCACAGAAAGAGTACTTGTTTGAAACAGCAGGGCTAAGAACAGAAAAAAGCTTTTTTTGGAAGGAGCTTTGTATAAAATTCTCCACTGTAGGCTCAGTCTTTTGTCCCCATGCAGTCTCTCCAGTGTGTAGCCTATTGCAAAGTCCCATTTTGTTAATGCTTTTTACACCACTCATGTACAGAGTCTTATCTGCTTTATGTAAGTTCAGTTTCTGAGTTGAAAATGGTTAGCAGGGATCCACTCAACTCTCCAAAAACCAGGCTCAGGTGGATTTCAGGGAATGGATTCCTGTGATCAGCAGTTTCTCCGTCTTATTCCACGACAAGACTTCCAGAGAGTTTCTGTGCCCAGTATTTAAAAACACCCAATAAAAGGGAGGTAGCCCACTTTACTTAAGAACAGAGCAGCATCCAGTACCTGTTTATTTACCTGTCTGAGAATGTAACTGGCCAGTTCTCCCCACACTAGATCTGAGGGTCCTGTCAGGTATCTCTGAACATAACTGTAAACTGAAGGTGGCTGTTCTGCTGGCCAGGTGGATGAGCCACTGTTCCTCTTATTCTTTAGATAAATACAAGCAGCACCCAAAGCCAAAGATCCCAGAAAAAATGAACAAATGAACCATCTTAGCCAGAATCTGAGCTAGGAAAGCTGAGGGGGACTCATCCTTCTGGTACTCAGACACCTCCATACCTTCCCTGCCAGCCAAGATTCGTAGTCAGAATAGGTACTTCCTACGGTTGCCCCTAGAGACAAAACACATGCAAATCAGAAACGTGCTGCATGTTACACAACACATGCAATTCAGGAACGCACTGCAAATAGAATTCCCACAACAGAAGTGCTCCAGGACTCTAGGGGCAGTGATGAGCTAATGTGGCCCAGTGGCTACACAGACCAGGTAGTACCAACGATCATGACTTTTAAAAAAATCTTTATTGGAACTTTAGGAAAAAACAAGACATAAAAGGGAACAGTTAGGAAAATCATCATAATAATTCTACAAAAAGTAACACAGAGAAACAATCATGAAAGGAAGCTGGTTGGGACTGAGTTAGACACTTAGTATATATTGAGTTTAGGGGCAGTGATGAGCACGATTTGCAAATAAAACTGTTTACGTTAGCAACCATTAGCAAGCTAACGCTAGTAAGCTAACTAGCTATTCAGGGGCGTTGCGTTTTCAGTTGACAAACTGCTGTGTGCTGATGACAGGATGTAAATTAGCTTGGTAGAGCTAGCTAGCTAATTTATTTATATATACAGCCATTATGTAGTATATTTACAAGCTTTTTATCATTAAGGGAAGTTATTTAGTAGTGTATTTTAATGGATGGGTGAACAGGATGGTATGTTGCTGTGTATTTTAGTTTTTTATTGCATGTTCTTATTTGTTTGGGGTGATTTTTATTGCATGTTTTAATGCTTTTATTTTGAGAACTGTGTCAGCTTGTTGACTTGGCTAACTTAATTTCTGTGATCGCTGACTGCACACACCTGTGACTGATTGCATGAACATTTGAGAAGTAGCGGGGTTACAGTGAAGAGCACGGCCACGGACAGGTGGGTGAGAGCATGGATAGACGGGCCAGGCAGACCGGGAGCCGATGTGCGATGTGTGAAACGGAGAAGCCAGGTGCGGTCTCTGACGGCGGACAGAGGGGTCAGACGGAGCGGACAGACGAGATATATTCTTGATCAGCAGATGTATACAGTATTGTATTGTATTAGCTAGGTAGCAAGCTAGCGCATATCTCGTAATTATTTTTAATAACTCTACAAACACTAGAATTAGTAACTGACACTTGTGTTGATCAATAATAATGGTCTAACAATGGGTCTAAGCATTTCATCCCGATACCTAATGACAGTCAGGGTGCCATCGTCTATCCTGTACAGGTCTGTGTGTCCCTCCATGGATACGCCTCCCCAGACCAACACTGACCCACCACCAAACCGATCATGCTGAACAATGCTGCAGGCAACGTTCACCGCGGTGTCTCCAGACCCTTTCACATCTGTTACATGAGCTCAGAGTGAACCTGCTCACATCTGTGAAAAGCACAGGGCACCAGTGCCTGACCTGCCAATTCTGGTGTTCTCTGGCAAAAGGCCAGTCGAGCTCCACGGTGCCGGGCAGTGAGCAGAGGGCCCACTAGAGGACGTCGGGCCCTCAGGCCCTCAGGCCACCCTCATGAAGTCTGTTTCTAATGGTTTGGTCAGAGACATTCATGCCAGTGGCCCACTGGAGGTCACTTTGTATGGCTCTGGCAGTACTCATCCTGTTCCTCCTTGCACAAAGGAGCAGAT
>JAUMHL010000028.1:24475017-24487070 GCA_032362345.1 Sandelia bainsii | reverse complement strand
TGCGATGGATTGGCGACCTGTCCAGGGTGTACCCCGCCTCTCGCCCGATGACAGCTGGGATAGGCTCCAGCACCCCCGTGACCCTTACGAGGACAAGCGGTTAAGAAAATGGATGGATGGATGGTTTCATTACACCGTTCTTCCGAGATAGTCAAAGTGAGTTGAAGTTTGCCTGGGACATCTGTCTGACATAGCGAGAAGCAAGCCCACAGACCTACGCCGACAGGACGCGCTGTGTGAAAAGGGACCGACCAAACTCCACCTCGTGTCACCTGGTTAATCAGGACCGGAGTCCGATCCCGGAGGAGGATGAGCCAAGTTTCCCCTGCGGTAAAAGTAGGCTAACGGTAACCTTCTGTGCTATGTAAACTGATGTCCTTGTGAACAAGACCACTGAATTGGTAAATTCCTATTTTTCCTATCTATTTCTGTTATTACACTCAGTGGTCCACAGCTCCCATCTTGACAGCCCTTTAACTTGTTATGTTACATTTTTGTTTGTTATGTCACAGATTACGTTCAGCCATTAATTACATATTTTATATCAATAAATTCAACTTCAGTAAAGCCAGTAACGTGTGTTTCTTTTGTTGTATCAAGACATGAGATCACTGTCATTCGCCAAGAACAAACTACTTCAATTGAGACTGATTGAGATTGGTTCTGGGTTTAATTTCATTTTACGCTATCCCAGGGAGGGGGTGGTCGCGCCTCTCTACTTTATGGGATCCAATGCGACCTGGTGCCCCTTTAAATTAACGAGTGCAAATTCAAAAATATGAAATGCTTCAAATGCAGTGCAACAAAATTTGGTTGGCAGCTCTACAAATGTTTGAAAGAGAATAACTTATATGTATATACAAGGAGAAATAAAAAAAGAAAAGTAAATAGATCAAAGTCAAAGTCAACTTTATAGTCATCTCTGCTCTATACTGTACAGGTACACAGACAGACGAGACGACATGGCTCCAGCTTAATCAGTACAGAACAAATAGGCATACAGAATAAGGAAAAAAAGTATATATATAAATAGAATATAAACATCTAAACTTTCAGCTAAGGTACAATATAAAAATATACACTTTAAACTGGGAATAAACTAAAACAGACAGGAAACAATTTTCACATGTGGTATATCGCCTTCCATGTAAGTCCTGAGATTGTCTTTGTGCATCGGATGTGCATGAGGTCCATAACAGAACAATATGAAATCTATGACGTAGGTGATAAACGGTGTCTAAGAGCAAGCAGTTCTTTTGTGCATTAAATGAATGTCGATTAGCAGCAGTTTAAAGTGACGGTGATGTACAGTCCGTAACAATGAGACAGTCCCATTTGGGCAGATGAGATTGTCCATGTAGCAGTGTGTGCATCACAAAAGTGATGAGTAAAGTGCAGTGGTGCAAAGAGTTTATAGTCTAGTGTGTGTGGGGGCAGTGGGACACAGTGGAAAACAATCATACAATCATACAGTGAATAAAGTGATATGTGTGATGACAGTTGTTTGTGGGTGTGAATAGTGGATATGTACAGAACAAGTGTAATACTTATATCATAAGCTGTTGTCTGTGTGTCTATTGGCCTGATTCAGAGCGGCCACTGCTCTGGGCAAGAAGCTATTGTTCAATCTGGTTGTGTGGGACCGAATGCTTCTGAAACGTCTGCCTGATGGTAGAAGTTCAAAGAGCTGGTGGCATGGGTGTGTGGGGTCTTCACAGATGCTGGTGGCTTTCCTGAGGCACCGGGTGTTATAGATTTCCTCCAGGGGTGGGAGTTGAATCCCAGTGATTTTCTGAGCGCAGGAGGCTACATGCTGCAGAGCCTTCTGGTCAGCTAAAGAGCAGCTGAGGTACCAACATGAGATGCAGTATGTTAAGATGCTTTCTATGGAGCAACGATAGAAGGTGACCAGTATCTCTTTTGGAAGGTCAGTCCTCAGAAAAAACAGTCGCTGCTGAGCCTTCTTTACTTGTGCAGTGGTGTTTTTGGTCCATGAGAGGTCCTCTGAGATGTGAACTCCCAGGAACCTGATGCTAGACACCTGCTCCAAACTCTCACCTTTGATAAAGACTGGAGTGTGTTTAGTGACTTGTGACCTCCTGAAGTCAATGATGAGTTCTTTGGTCTTTGCTGTATTCAGAGACAGGTTGTTCTCTGAGCACCAGACCACCAGATTCTTAATTTCCTCTCTGTAGGCCAGTTCATCATTGTCAGTGATGAGCCCAGGCACTGTTGTGTCATCCGCAAACTTCACTACTGTGTTGGCGTTGTCGTTACAGAGGGAGTACAGAATGGGACTAAGCACACAGCCCTGTGGTGTACCAGTGCACAGAGTGATAGTCGAGGATGTGTGGGGGCCCAGTCTCACCACTTGAGGTCACTCAGTCAGAAAGTCCTGGATCCAGCTGCAGAGCAATGGGCTCAGGCCAAGAAGGTGAAGTTTAGATGATAGTTTGCTAAGGATGACAGTGTTGAAAGCAGAGCTAAAATCCACAAACTCTTCTTTCTCTATAAATGGACTAGGAAACAGGACTTCAGGTAAGCATTGTTTTATCAAGAACTTCCATGGACAAGAATTTAGGTTGTTCATCAAAACTTTGTGGACAGGAGATCACGTACTTTTTAGCAGTCTCACTCTTCATACATTTTAGTGTTAGCAAGATAAAACACGAGTTTGGAGTAAGGCACTCATTTTCACTGTCAGTGAGTGGCAACAAAAAGCATAGCAACAACGTCTCAAAGTTAATCTTGGAGGGGTGTGTAGAATAAAGAATAGTTGGCTGTGCAAGACGTTACCACAGAGTAAGCTGCACTTGAAGCAGTGTGTAATGTAACTGGAAAAAAGACTAGAAGGGAAGAGCAAAGACAAAGAACATCATGACCACATGGTGGACAGAACACTGACAAGGAGCAGTGTGTAGTGAGGAGGTATTAAATACCAGGTGACGCAGACATGATGAACAACAGGTTAGTGGAAAGGCAGGAGAATGGCGAGCACAGAACCAGGATGTGCAGTATGGAAGCAAGGCATGGTATGTTCACCAGTAATTAGATCATCCAGATACAGGTGCATTTATACTACAAGCACCTGAAGCACATTCACTGCACTCAGGTGATCTCTATTTAACTAACTGTGTGACTGTGTGTAAAATATATTGACTAAACCAGTGAAGGTTTAGATGAGTAAGTGATTTATGAAATTTACATGACTTTGAAGAGATCTGTTATCACTTTGACATAAAATGAAGTTTGTGTAAAAATAAAAAAATAAAGGTGAAAACTTTATGGGCAATATGTGGATTCTTTGCATTTTACGGGGCTTCATGAGCCATGTCAGGGTCTGTGTGCTACTGCCGCTGTTGCAACCAATCTCACTACTGTGCAACATTGTCTTGTTTTTTTCATCACTAACACGTCTTGATGTGCCATCCTGGTGGAGTTGAACTACCTGTGCAATCAAGTGCTGTTTTAGTGTTAATTTCATCAACTGTTTCATTACTGTTTGTCAGACAGAGATTTTCCTTAAAAGAGTTTTCCATTTTATCTTGCATGCACGACGGAGCTCAGCCTGTCAAACATTTCATTTCTGATAGTGTGCTAACGTTGCCACCAACCCTTATTGTAGCAGCTACTTCTGTGGCATTCAGCTCTGAATGTGTGTGCATTAAGACGGCCTTTCAGTTTTTTATAGTCATTGAAATGGGAGCATAAACAGAAAGCTCTCACAGCTGTAGACATGTAATGGATGTCTGGGAGACAAGACATGTTGATGGTTCAAGAAAAAACAGAACATGCAAACAAAAGATGAGCACTTTCTCACGTACACGTGACAAGCAAAAAGGCTGTTTTCCTGCAGGACCAACTGACCACTTAAAAGACTTTTAAACCAAAGATGCATTAATACACCCTTTTTATTGCATTGTATCAAGAGACTGGGACAAAGGGGTGACATTCTTAAAGTGGAGTTTCAGATTTTAGTGCAACTCCCTCTTTCTCATTACAAATCACAAAACATCTACATATGGTTCCAGCAGCTAAAAAACAGTTTGTCTCCTGTTACAAATCAGCAAGAGAACCCCAAGTTTAAGGTACAAGACTCTTCAGCAGTCATAGTAATGATTGTGGCACTAAAGGAACCAGGTGACAGTAATATAAAGGAATAAAGTCTGCAGGCAAGCAGACACTTGTGAAGCAAAACAGAAAAGGTGGAAGTGGCCAGATTAAATAGTGGCAGAACTGATGAGGAAACTTGGAACAGGTGTGTATGTGTGATAGGTCAGCTCAGGGACATCTGGTGGCTGGATGGCGAATGTGAGTTAATGGAAATTTTCAGAAAGCAGTAGAGGCCTGCGGAAATGAAAGCAGAGACAGGGGAAGAACAATGAGGCCTGAGGCAGGGATAATGACAGTCACTGGCTGTTCCTCTAGAATCTCCTACCAAGAAGATTACAACTCTACAAACTCTCTTGAATGAGTGAAATGAAATAAAATATTTTAGTAAGATTTATTGTTTAAAATTGAATGAAAAATTGACAGAACAGATGGTGTTCATCCTGTTACTGGGATTGCGAGAGTGGAAAAGGTTCATCTGAGCGAGAGTTCTTCTAATCTTCTTTTTGGCCATCACCATTTTCTGTTAACCACAGCATCAATACACCAACTCTTCCACCGCAGCCATGTGTAAACAATGTTTTTCACAGACGTTGAAATTGCACATAAATTAGATGAAGGGAAATGCACTTAGTGTGTACACTAACCCTTAAATGGACTAGAACCAAACTGTAACAATGAAAGCTTTTCTTCCTCGGCACAGAGTAGAGAAACTGAACTTAAAATGTGTCACCTAAAGGAGTCAGTGGGAGGATGTCAGCAGGATTGGGTAGATTTAGCTTTGCTCTGGGGCATTTTATATGAAAGGAAAGGAAAGGAAAGTTGTGGACAAGTGCTTGTGAATTTTTCTTTTTTCACCTAATAGTCACTGTGAAGAAAACAGCCGTCAGGCAATTTTGACTGGGGTTAAGACAAATGCTGAAAAATCCTGCAGAAGAGGAAAAAGAAAGGCACAGTGCTAATACAGGCATGATCCATTATAAACAAGGACTTTGTGCATAAATGTCAGCACAATCTCTTCTTGTTTTTGCAGTTCATTCATTGACTTGTTATTCAAAAGAAGCGAAATAAACTTTACCAGGGTCATAGGTTTGACTGATTTTTTTCTGCTTTAACATACACATAGAAACTTTTTGCATTAGAATCCAGAACATAAATGGCACCTAAGCACCTACGCAGTGGCTCAGTGTATTATTATTTTTCAGTTATTACTCATATCAACATGTTTTTCACCAGTAAAAAGAAGTACAGTAAAAATAAAGCTTTGTGGATCAGAAAGATAAAGAAGTGACAACTCAGCGATGAGACAACCCTTACGAAAAAGAAGTATATTCAAGTATACTATTAGTATACTTTTTTAAAACTAAAAATAAACAAGTATACTTTTAGTTTACGTTTTAGAGTAGTGGATAAACAGGAACCGCCATTAACTCAATCAAAGACACTGTTTTACAACTTTCCACCACAGTTAATATTTTACAGCACCAGACAGCCAGTTCCACCGATGGACCCCGGATTGCTCTACCGGGAAAAATGGAACGGGGTGGACGGCCGTCCGGACGGATTGCTAGCAACCTTAGATATGATTTTCGAGTGTTATCCTTCTCACTATTCAACGGCCTGCTCCAAGGTGGCGCTGCTAACATCGCTTCTCTCCAGACGTGCCCAGGAGTGGGCAGCGGTGCTCTACAACAGTAAGTCACCAAACTGCAATGATTATGCACTGTTTGTAGAAGAGCTGAGGAAAACCTTTGTCCCTCCTAGCAGTGAGGTGGAGGTGCAGGCCCAATTGCTTCGTCTGCGGCAAGGCTCTTACTCCGTATGTCAGTTCACTTCCGAGTTTAGAACCCTTGCTGCGAAGCTGAGCTGGGGGGATGATGCTTTCCGCTCTGTGTTTGTCGAGGGGCTGGCGGACTACATTCAGGACGAGATGTCCGGCCGCGAGGCTCCTCAAACCTTCTACGACCTCGCTCTTAAGATTGACCAGAGGACCATGAACCATCCATGTCCCAGTCTCTTCTCGACCACTGTCGCCTCCCTCCACCTCCGGAGCCAACGCTAGCCCTGCAGCCAAGGAGCCCATGCAGCTCGGACGACTGCCACAGGAGGAACAAGACCGCCGCTGGCGGGAGGGGCTCTGCGCTTACTGCGGATCGGCTCAACATCGCCGGTCTCAGTGCCCTCTCCGTCCGGGAAATGGCAGGGCCAGGTAAGCATCAGGGGAGCTTTGCTTGGCTCGACCACTAACACCACGTCATCTCGTTTCTCTCTCAGGGTAACCTTCCAACTGGGACACAAACGGGTAGAGTTGGACGCCCTCCTGAACTTCTTCGACCAAGGCCTCGCCTCCCAGCTGGGTGTATCTCTGGAGGCAGTCACCTGGTTCATTCCTGTCACTTCAGTTGATGGACATCCACTTCAACCATATCTGATTCAGTTCCAGACCAAACCACTTCAGATGTCCATCGGCCACCACATCGAACACATTCAGTTTCTGGTCATTTCAGCTCCGTCCTCTCCACTAATTCTGGGTTACCCCTGGCTCAACATGACCCCCACGTCTACTGGGACCTCGGCGAGGCTTTCAGCAAGCGGTGTGCATCCACCCTGCCTCCTCATCATCCCTACGACATGGCCATCGACCTGTTGCCCGGCGCGGTCCCACCTCAAGGTCTACTGTTCTCCCTGTCAGTCGCGGAGAACAGGGCTATGGAGGACTACATCACGGAGGCCCTCAAACAAGGTTTCATCAGGCCCTCTACGTCGCCGGCCACCGCCGGCTTCTTCTTTGTCAAGAAGAAGGACGAGGGCCGCCGCCCCTGCATCGACTACAGGGGGCTGAACAAGGTCACGGTGAAGAATCGTCATCCTCTTCCTCTCCTGTAAACAGCTCTGGATTCCCTCTCCCGGGCTACCATCTTCACCAAGTTGGACCTGAGAAGTGCCTACAACTTGATATATATTTACATTTGTCATTATAGATTATAGTTCTGTGAATTTGTAATGCATCAAAAGAGTCTTAAGAATGGTTCTTGCAGGTGCCTGAGGTTTTTGTGTACCATATGCTGTATTTATTCTTTTTTTACCAAATTGACTATCTCTATGATTCTGAATGTAAAGAGCTCATTAGAGCCATTATCAGTCTAGCTCCAGCTGTGGCCCTTAATTTTTTTATTTAATTATTTATTTAAAATTGATGTACGACTACATGAATGACTTTTATGAGAAACATTCTCATCTGTGAAGGTCCTCAATCAGAACTCCTGTACAGTTGTTTGTGTTGGGACCATTTCTTTCTCCAGAAAAGAAACAATTATTAAACACACTAGCAGCATGATATCATTTGGTATTCATAGCACATACTAGAGACACACTACATGCAAAAAAGGTTGCAATGTTATAGTAGCAGGAACCTAAGATCCTGGGTGTAAATCTTCCAACATGTAGGAAATAGAACAGGGCTACATCTTCATGCTGCACCACATGTTGTGAGGATGCATGTCTCAATGCAAGTGCCTCAGATACTATTTTGGTATTCAAGTGTGAACAAGGCTTGACTGGATGAACCTAACCAGAAAAAAATCTTATTGTAGACCTGGCAGCATTTATTCAAAGGGTGTGTTGAGTTTCAGTGACTCAACCAGTGTGTCACAACCACTTTCCATGGTGCTGAAAGTGTTCCTAGCTCTCACATTTGTTGGTTGCATTAGTCCTGCTGAGACTAATGACCAATATTTTCCCTTTACTATTAAGTCTCATGATCTGGAACCTTGTTGTTCCAGATGGTTGGTGACGCTAGAAGATGTCAACAGTGCCAGACCTGTTCTGTTTTTTTAAGAATGTAGTTATTAGTTTGCTCCTTTTGTCAGTTAGTTACTGTAGTTGCTTCTTCTGGCAGTGGTGTTTATCAACTACCTTTGATTTTGAAGCAGAAGACAATATATAATATTGAAACCACAGCAATGCATATATTGCGTTATATGCACTGGGGTTACACTTACATTCCATGGTACACTCCAAACCTCCAAACTGTGCACTGGCCCAGCCTAACTAGGTCTAGCCCAGCTGTCACAACCAAATCACATTCATAATCAACTGTACAGCAGTTGAGTGTTTGCAAGCCTTTAGATAATGAATCTATCCATCCCGCCATGCATCGGTTATCTAAATCACTTATCCTGTTAAGGGTTGTGGGGGTACTAGAAAACCAATGAAAGCACAGGACAGTAGATGCAAACTCATTGTTAATCCTATCACCAATGTTCTCCTTCTGTACCTCGTCTACTACCACTATATCTGGCTGGCTAGCCAGTTCTGACACATCTGTCTGGATGTTGAAGTTACATTCATCATTCTCGTCATACCTCTGTATGTGCATGGTGTCGTTTATCTGAATGACTTTTGTTTGATGGTCTGAGTGCTGTTAATGACATGAGTTCAAATGACACAGTGTACAAGGAATCTTTGGCCTCCTTTTCAAGTCATGTGTTTTGGGACACAGTTGCCCCTGAAATTAATTAATATAGTAACAATAATCCTCGAGTTGGTTGTTTACACAATAAATGATTTTTTAATTGGCACTTCCTCCTTAAAAGACTACTGCACCAGCAGTGCAGTCTAAGATGATCTGGAATCCAACTGCAACTTTAGTAGCATGCAACACATCCAGCCTATAGCCTGCATTAGAGATGAGCAGGCTACAGAGATATGGTAAGCTCATGTCTTTCTAACTCCACAGTCCCAGATTTACTTACTTTTCTCACTTGTTCTCTGACACATGTAGATCTGTAAAAAGACTTTGATGAGTGCAATCTGTTGAGTTCCCCTTTAAGCAAAGTGAGCAATTTGAGTCATCCTCAGCAGTACACACTGTGACACTGACCCCATAACAACTCCACTGAAACTGGAAATGACTGATACTATGGTCTTTTGAAACATCTTTAGAGGCATATAAAATATTCTGTCATTTCTTGGGTTTCGCATCAACACTATAGCACACGAGTATACTGTGCAATATACACTTGAATATATTAATATATTCCTGTATTCATTACTAAGTTTGTTTGGTTTTCCTAAATGTTTTTTTTTTTTCACCACTTGCAATAATGACGTTTATTTACAAGTGTGAATAAAGCTACAGTAGTCATCTGCTGCTGCACTAAACATTTTCTCTAAAGGGAAAATGCTTACCTCAGCAAATGTAGAATTGTTCATTACCTGGCCCTAGATGGAATGACTGTTTTATGGTATCAGTGGACAATAAAACAGCGAACAGATTATTGCTGCACTATTATGTTTGTGCTATATTTTTCTTTCCAAAGGATGATTTCACACTTTTCTAATAATAAGGCAGGAGTTTCACACACAGTTAGAGATAATGTTACACATAACACATAAACAGTAGCTTTGCTATTGTGACTGTGCTAAGTGGAAGGTGTTTAATGTAGTTTGTTGATGGCCTGGCCTGAGGTAAACTCTTCTTCTGTGACAAGCTTCTTTGGGTGTAAATCAAACACACTCCTCATGCAGAGAGCTGCACAAATTCATATTCACATACAGTTCTGCATAAACAGCAAAAATGTACTTTATTTTCATTAGAAAGCAGCTGATGACATCTGGAAGCAATGCCAAGGCCAGTTTAATGAAAAGCCTGTTGATGTTTAGAAGCATAGTGATAAGATTATAGGACCAGTGCTGAGAGGTGCAACTCCACTAAATCTCAACAAAGTTGTCTTGATGAACTTTAAAAATAAGGTTTAAGATCTTTCAGAATCCATCATTCTGCCTGCTTGTGGGCAATTAAGAATCACCAGTTAACCTAAATGTATGTCTTTGGACGGTGGGAGGAAGCCGGAGTACCTGGAGAGAAAACTCACGCATGGAGAGAACATGCCAACTCCACACAGACTGGTGGATTTGAATCCGGCTCCTTCTTGCTTTCAGGCACCACTGTTAACCACTACAACACCCTGCTCAGGGTGGGCGGCCACCTGCCTCGTCGGGTTGGGGTGAGTAGAAAGTAGAGGTGGTAATCACCAGAGACCCCACGATACGATATTATCACAATACTTAACTCATAATACGATATTATTGTGATTTTAAAAGTTCTGCGATATGCTAAGTATTGCAATACGATATATTCTGATAATCACGTTTTTTTTCAACTGCAAATTATGTCCATAAAGGTAGACTTTGTCCTTATACATTTCATCTAATAAAAAAAGTCCTCAGTCTTTCACTTCAATTATTTTTATTGCTGACAAACTGTACTGTCTGTGTTACAGTTTATTCCAACTTAGCTGAATGCAAATGTGTGGACTACTGTGCAATTACAGATATTCTGAACAGTCAATTGACGCCCCTAACACACACCGGCCACGGCGCAATTTTTTTTCCAATCATTAGTTTGTGTAATATTTCCACTCTACAGAAGGATGATAAGCTGATATTAAGGAAATGAAACCATGTAATTATGTGCTTTTAGTGCATTTTCCTTGTTATTAATTCCTAACATTAAATTACATAATTGTAGAGTCTGGTCTTGTTATTAATATCTCACGCAAAATCGGAGGGACCCTCAAAGCCTCCTTCATTAAAATATAAATACAATCAAGCCTTATCTGCACACAGGACAACATCTGAACATCAACCTCTCTCCACATTTGAGCAACAATATTGATCCATAAACCACAGAGAACAGAATACATCGTTGGCTTCCTTCCTGTATGTTGATCTTTTTCTCATTCACTTTGTTCTACGTTTTCACATCTGTTACAAACCGAGATTAAAGCAGAATCTGCACCTTATTACTGAGTGAGACTCACCGATATTGTCTCCTCATTCCAGCGTAAGCTGAGTTGTTTCAGAACATTAATAAGTTACTAAACTTTAGTTTGTAGTTTCCAGCTGTATGTTGAATTATTTCCAGTGAATTTGTAGACATCGCTCAGTAAAATATCCAAATAAAACATCTCCACAGTGAGAACTTCTGTGCGCATTTCTGCAGGTGTCGCAACAGCGGTAACTTCATTAATTATTCATGATTAGTCAGGATCGGTCAGAACAGTAAATGATATTGTACACTGTCCTCATGTGCTGCGTGAGAGATGTCTGCATATTTACATTTGCACAATAACCGCAGCAAAAGTACAGAAACAGATTTCATTAATGAGAGAAGTAGTGAAAGTATGGTGGCTGGGGCGTTTCAGTCCAGAAAGAGAATGCTGGTTTGACGCGCATCAACACCGGGTAAATTGAACAGTTTCTAATCCTAGAAAGTTGACGCGCATCAAATCCCCTTGATGCGCGCCAATTCGCGTCCGGTCTGTGTTCTCTCATTGAAACCAATGTGCGCGAATGGTTTGACAATGGTTTCCAGATTCAAGAAAGAAGCCTTTAAGCTCCACACAAAATAAGCATCTGCCTTCTCGGACATAGGAATTTTACCATTAAATACCATATATTGTATTATGTATTAGTATGCTCTTATAGCAATGTATGAAACAAAGGAAAAAACTACCTACTACAAATGAAAATATTTGTAAAGAGCAGGAAAATAGATTAATTAATTACTATGAATAATACATTAATCCGGGCTAACGGCCCGGTGGTTTCATACAGTAACAGAGATTAAAGAAGTGCAAGAGAGGGAGAGTAATGAAAGAGAAGGGGGGGATAAAAAAAAAGAGACTGCCAGGGATGAAAAGCATCACTGACAGCAATGATAAAAAGGGTTGCCACATGACCAACATGACAATTTGGTCTTTTAAAACAGAGTTTCTCAGCCTTGTAGTCAGGGCCCTTCTTGAAACTGAGAATATGTAGACATGGTTCATCCATTCATCAGTTTCAGTGGCTTAAGCAGTGTCCTTCACAAGGAACTAAGTGACACTCTTCCCAAGCATGTACTGGATGCAGCCATAGAATTTGTCCAAAAAGCACAG
>JAUMHL010000028.1:24432718-24445412 GCA_032362345.1 Sandelia bainsii | reverse complement strand
AGAGGCAAATAAGAACAACCCCAGGTTTCTTTTCAGCACTGTAGCCAGGCTGACAAAGAGTCATAGCTCTGTTGAACTGAGTATTCCCTCAGCAGCAATGACTTTATGAACTTCTTAATAAATAAAATTGTAACTATCAGAGAAATATTTATCAGGTCCTCCCTGAAACTGTCAAGGATGTCCAACAGTCCCCGATTTGTTTGTAAGACCTCAGTCTTACCTAGACTGCTTCTTTCCTGTGTATCATGTAGAGTTAATTTTAATAATTAATTCATCTAAACCATCTACATGCCTCTGTACCCCTCAGACATCCAAACTAGACTCCTCAAAGAAGTTTTACCTTTGATCAGTACGTCCATATTAGATCAAATCAATCTATCTCTTCTAACAGGCTATGTATCACAGGCCTTTAAGGTAGCTGTAGTTAAACCTCTACTGAAAAAAATACTCTTGACTCAGGGGTTTTAGCCCTTTATCTCTAAAATTGAAAAAGAGCACAGGCTTTCAGCACCCTGGGGCTGACTCCATCAGGCCCTGCAGCTTTTGTGGGGGGAAGCCTGTTCAGTTCTCTCCTCACCTGATCTGCTGAGATGGTCCTTCTGTGGGTGGTGTCTGAGTCGTGTGGGGTAGGGACAGAGATTCTTGTAGTGGAGCTGAGGTGCAGGTGGCTCTGAAAACCGGCCTGAAATCTATTGAAAAAATCATTAAATTCATTGGCCCGATCCAAGGTCTCCTCAGTCACCTGGCAGTACCTGAACGCCTTCTTTTTCTGATTCAGGATAGATTTGATATCCTTGGTCACTCAGGGCTTGTTGTTGGGGAAGCAGTGAATAGTTTTTGTGGGTACATGAGTGTCTACACAGAAATTTATGTAATCTGTCATGCAGCCTGTCAGTCCATCAATGTCGTCACCATGAGGCTCATAGAGAGACTTCCAGTCTGTGACTTCAAAGCCTGCAGGGCATCATTGGCCCCCTCTGTCCACGTCTTTACTGTTTTAATGATGGCAGGCTTCCTCTGAACCAGAGGTGTGTACTGTGGGACTAGATGTACCAGGTTGTGATCTGACTTGCCCAGGGGCAGGAGGGCAGTGGAGCTGTAGGCTTCTTTAACATTTGCATACAACAGGTCCAGTGTCTTCTCCCCCCTGGTGGGACAGTTCACATACTGGGGAAATGTGGGAAGTGTTTTATTGAGGTTCACATGATTAAAGTCTCTGGATATAATGAAGAGGGCGTCAGGGTGTCTGGTCTGCAGAGTGGAGGTGACCGTCTGTATGACGTCACAAGCAGCAACGGCGTTAGCAGATGGAGGAATGTAAACAGCGATCAATATGGTGTGAGAAAACTCTCTGATCAAATAATATGGACGGAGTCCAACAGCCAGCAGTTCAATATCAGTTGTTGTGCGCAGGCTTGAGGGAACTTGAGGGAAATTTGTGATTTGTGATATTGGGCTACCAGGACCTGATAAACAGAAGAAAATGGATGGATGGATGGATATTGGACTATATACATAAAATTTTATTTGATTTTCCACAAATTTGATTTGAATTTATCGGTTTGTTTCAAACCTGCATGATTTCCTGCATTACTTTAAGTCTATAGCTCACACAAATGTTACTTGTAGTCACAGTTTGCTTGTACCTTGATATCAGTTTGGACTGGGTTGCAACTGAATTAATATATAATTCAGTTGCTTTGTAGGTCTTTTTTGGTCCTGATCTGATGCCTGTACTTTAAAGTCCTATTTAAAATTTGATATCTGCTGACACAGAATCTAATACAATCCTTAATTAATCTAAAACACATTAATATGAAACTGAAGTGGTCCAATTTAGATAGCCCTAAATAACAGGGGAAAAGGAAAAAAACAACTAATAACTATGATATGATCCAAGTAACTTTGTAGGGATGCAGTGCCTTGATAGTACTGTTGATTCTACTTTAACTCAATTAAATGGCCCACCATATTAATGGGTTGGTCATCCAACATAATAAATTAAGTCAGCTTCTTTGAACCTGGCGAGACTTCTCTCACAGTTGAAAAGTACCCTCCAAACTTTGTTGCATACACACATTAAAAATATCAGTAAAACATGAAATTACACATCAACACATACAGAAGTTTACATAAATCAATCAAGGAGTAGCACAGTTCATATTTATCTAAGGTGGATTTAGGAGAAAAAGTTATTCGGTAAGTTTGAAATAAGAAGTAGCTTTACTGCTCAGGAGAACAGGGAAAGTCAATTTTGAGCAGTTCAGTTTTCCTCCAGGTTATTCTACTGCTCACGTTGAAAGTACCTTTCATATTACCAGCACATGAAATTGTATCATTGCAGAAGTTGCATGTACAGTGCTGTGAAAAACTATTTGCCCCCTTGCTGTGTTTTTTATTTTTTGCATATTTTTCAGAGATCACAGATCATCATCATTGATTCAGATCATCTGGCAGTAATCAGGGCTGGGTGTGGCAAGTGAAACTGAACTCAGCTTTCTAAAGAATGTGGTTAATCACAGTTCATTCATGGTTTAGCAAGGCTTATTATGTAATTATGGTTTGAACAGCTTTTTTCCCTTCATACTGTAAATAAAATCCTCATATAAAAACGGCATTTTGTATTTACTCAGCTTGTTTTTGCGTAATACTAAAATTGGTTTGATCTGAATCATTTAAGTATGACAAATATGCCAAAAAAAGGAAGGGGGCAAATACCAAAATTGTTTCACACTGCATATATTTGTTTTTACATTTTTCCTGCACACCCCAGGCCATCTGTTGAAAATGAGTGCAGCTTTGCAGTACTCAACATTTCAGCAAAACATTTATCTTTTTTTGCAGCGGGACTGACATGCCGGAGACCCGAGTTCAAGACCCGTGAGGTTGGGTTTAGGCAAGAAAAGTACTGAGGTTAGGGTTAGATGTGTTAGATGTTAATGTGGTTGGGGCCTGAATCAAACTTGAAAAACAGATTCAGTTTGTTTCCCCGACTCCTTACTGCCACTGTCCTGGGCACTCCCCCCACTTTTTCAATGTCTCAAAATCTTCTTCAGCCCTCTCCAGATGTCCCAGCAGGTGTTCTGCCCCAGCTGCTGCTCCAATTTTCTTTTGTAACTGTCCTTGTCCTGTACTGGGTGAAAGTGGGGAGGATAGAGGACAGGGAAGCATGACTGAAGTCCCCAGAGATGAGGAGGAGGGACTGTGGGACCACACCATGTAAGAGCTTGCATGCAGCCGAGGGAGGAATATGCAGAGTTAACGCGATAACGTGCGACAGCTCCCTTGGGAGGTAATATGGATGAATGCTAAGAGCTAGCAGGTCAATGCCTTTAGCGCAGCGTTGCGCTTTAACCCTCTATGGCATGACTTTTTAATTTTTGAGGAAAAAAATATTTCACCCCATTTTTTGGGAGCTTGGTGGTCCCTGATAATATATCAATGATAAAGTCTGACCCCCTCACCCCCCCGAACCAGATTTGGGTTTGTTGCCTCAGGGCAACACTGTGCAACGACGGTTCTAAAACTCCAAGGTTTTCTACATTGATTTTAAAGTGGTGTATAAGTCAAACAAACAATACATGCATTAGAAAGCAAGTTTATTTTGACAAAAATAAACCAGAAATAGCTACAGCCAATACATAAAATAAACATAAACATGTAAATGTAGGAATCTGTTACATTTTAACATTCAAACAATATCTGAACATATAAAATGAGCATTTTGTGTTTGCATTTGTTTGTATGTGTGTGCATGCGTGTGTGGATGGTGGTGATGGTGTGGTAGGTGGGGCTGTTGCCATTGCAGTCTCATTTCCTATTCTGTATGGAACTTCAGGAAGCAGTTGCTGGTTGATGTGAAGCAGAGATGAACATCACATTTCTGACACTTGGTTTTTGGTGTACCTGTGCATTGTGGTATTTTGCATCTCCCCTTCTGTTACTCATCTCTTTCTTTTGTTGTTGCAGGTCCAAGTAAAATGCACCATTACGTGAGATGCACTTCAGGGCATTTCCACTCTTCTATACAAATACATAAAAGCAAAACCAATAGAACAACTCGATACCTGCCAAATTATTTCTTTCTGGTGGGTGTATTTGGAAAGTGAATTTGAATCTCACATAATAGAATTTGCTTTGTATTTTGATACACACTCAGTACAGGTACATCCAGCTATTAGCGACAGTCTGTTCGGATTGTCCTGCAATGCGAAAAGGCTGTTGAAGGGTGTCAGCTCAAAGACATTTTTTCCAAATATACTGGATTTCAGCAGGCTGTGTTGGTGTGTTACTGTTGCCTGGGCTAGATTCTCCAAGCTCTTTACAGATTAGCTAAAACATGTAATTTTTCAGCATGTTCCAAAATAATCCATTTGAATGTTTTCTAATCTGGTGCCCCTGTTCTGCCCTGCCTCCAAGAAATTATATTGCTATGCAACTAAATTGCATAAATGTGATTATGTTTTGTAGGGAACGTAATGCACTGGATGGATTACGTTCTGATGTAACATAGTTTACGACTGAAGCACTACATGTGTTAACGGAAGTCACACCACAGACTCAAGTTCGAATCCTGAGTCTCATGTGTGGGTAAAGTTTAGGGAACAAAAGCTTAAACAAAAGAGAGATCATGATTTTGTTTAAGGTTGTTTCCTTTTTACATACTTGAATTTTCCCAAGGGGATTAATAAAGTTGACAGGCAACTGCATCATCAATGGTCCAGGGTTCAGTGTCTTGGCCAGGGACACCAGCAACCACTGACCCTGTAGTTTGTGTAGATGACTACTTACTCAACTGAACCACTAGTCATCATTAAATGAAATAATGACAAAAAACTGCCTAAATACAACCATAAAAAAATAATCTGATAATTAATTTACCACGGTAGATAATGAACACTAACTAGTTCAAGTTCAAGTTTATTATTATCATATGTACAAAGTACATTGTACAGAGCACAAATGCTTACCTGAATCCCATCTTTGCAGACATAACATAAAAGACATACAGTGCAGCAGTACAATAAATAAACACAGTATAAGTTGCAAAAGCGTAAAGTGTCAGTGCAGTGTAGAGTATTGTGTGCTACAGTATTGTACGTATTATGAGGAAACAGATTTTTATTGCACAGAGAGTGAAAAAGCAGCGATGTGTTTCTGTGTGTTGAACAGCCTGATAGCACTGGGGTAAAAGCTGGTTCTAAATGGTGCTGTGTGTGTGTGAAATGTGTTCCGAGTCTCCTGCTGGATGGCAGGAAAGTGAAAAGTGACAATGCCAGGTGGCTAGAATCCTTCATGATGCACTTTATCTTTCTGAGACAGCGTGTGGTGTAAATGTCGCTTATTGCAGGGAGTGGTGTGCCTATGATCCTCTGCACCGTCTTCACCACTCTCTGCAGAGCCTTCTTGTCCTGAGCAGTGCAGATGCCGTACCAAGGTGTGACACTCCCTGTGAGGATGGACTCCACAGCACACCTGTAGAAACTTGTGAAGACTGTGGTGGACATTCTAACCTTCTTTAGACGCCTGAGGAAGAGAAGTTGTTGGCGGGCCTTTTTGGTGACAGCTGCTGCATGTTCTGAAGACTTGAGGTTGGAGGGTGACCCCAAGGAACCCAAAGCTGCTGACCCTCTCCACAGCATCTCCTCCGATGGAGATGGGGGAATGAGCCGCATCCTGCCTCCTCCTAAAATCCAATACCAGCTCCTTAGTTTTTCTGACATTGAGAGAGAGGTTGTTCTCCTGACACTACTTTGACAAGAGTCTCACCTCCTCTCCTCTCTGTCTCATTGTTGTTGGTGATCAGGCCCACAATGGTGGTATCATCAGCAAACTTGATGATAGTGTTGGAGCTGTGTCTGGACACAGGAACAAGGAGTACAGGAATTACTTAAACAGACAACTTAACAGAAAGAGGTTTGGTGCTTGCAAGTTGTAGAGTATAGATAAAGTAGTAGATTATGTTTTTTTTTAAATTCTGGTGCCTCATAAGCACATTGTGATGTTAGCAGTAACTGAGCGTTGGTCTTTGTTTACCTTCCCCCGTACTTACTTCAGCAGGTGGTAACTTCCTGTAAGGTGAAACTGATCAGGTAAAATTCCCTGCAGTTGAGTAGAGAGAATGGAGAGGTGGTAGTTTAGTTTAGTTCTTTTGTGCCCACTGATGAACTTACTTTGTATGCTATAAACTGTAGAATTAAAGTATCATGAATAGAGATCATCTAGTCTTAAAGTCACTTATAAACTCTGTGGGCCATACAAGTCATTTACTGTTCTAGTACTGTGAATTTGCCCCACTTTCAGCACAGGCACCTCTAGAGCTAATTTACCAACACATGCTTTAGGACCAGAATGCACTGAGGTGCCTGCAGTGCCAATTTCCAAACACAAGCAGAGCAAACATCCACTAGGAGAGTGCAACTGCAGAGAAAAGGGAGGGAGAGGGAGCCAACACTACACATACACACACATACAGCCAACACTGATGCCGTTCGTAGGAATTCACCCAGAGAAAGACATTAGTTTGAATTGAAAGTGAAATAAAAAAACTAAACACACGAAGTAAAGAAAAAAAACTTTTAATGAAATATGGTGAATAGATGAATAGATGAATCACATTTAGGGGACATAGATAAAACCTTTGAGTATTGAGTTTAACCTAACCTGAGGTGCATTAGCAGATTGTTTTTTGTCAGCTGAACTGACCACCCTAGAGCATCCATTAGCATGACTTAAGGAGTGTATTCAGATCAAGTTTCACTCTGCCTTGGAACAAATGCAGCCCTTTTCATTCATTTGAGTGGGAGGGAGTGTTATTATCACAGCAGGTAGCAGCACCACAGGGGGCTCTGTCAAAATGATACAGCCTTGTGGAGAGATATTACACTTTTTCTGATGATCGATGGAAATCGTAATGAAATGAAATATTGAACTAAAAAGGACTGTAGACACCTGTCCAGGGTGTACCCCGCCTCTCGCCTGATGACAGCTGGGATAGGCTCCAGCACCCCCCGTGACCCTTACGAGGTTAAGCGGTTACAAGCGGTTAAGAAAATGGATGGATGGATGGAAGGACTGTAGACTAACTAACCAAAGCTTCATTACCAGAAGAAAAGACGGAAAATGAGAATTGAATCACTCCAAAGGTGTGATGCTTATCACATACTTTTGAGTCACGCTTTAACACTAAAGGCACCCAGTAGTGTTGGTTTAAGATTGTGTGAGACATTTTGTGTTGTAACAAGACTGTTCCAGGAAATACTTATTTTAACTTAGCCTGACCCTGAAGTTTTTGGTACCTAACCCTAATCCAGTTGTCTTTGTGCATAAAGTCAATCAAACTGTGATGGACCTCGTCAAAAAAAATGGTTACAGATAGAAACATTAGCCAGCTGCCATCATCCTTTACTTAGTAGTTAGTAAAGACAAAGGGTACCTTTATCGTCAGCATGAGATGTCAAGTGGGAAGTGTCCTTATGTGAGGCTGTGGGATGAGAACATGTTGGAATTACTGAACATCAGGACGATATGAAATGAAATTGTCCTCACTCTTTGGGCATGCCTAACAAAACCCAATCCAATTAAAGAAGTCACCTAGACAAACATGGGAGATAACAGGTAACAGGTAAAGAGAGGGAAATGTGAAGAAAAAATTTCCGAAAGCTCAACACCTTAATCTCCTGCACCCTCATTACTGCCTTGGTTTGTAGCCAGCAACAGTCTGACGTGTCAGTGCTCTGAATGAGAATTTTATCACTGCCTAATGATGACACTGCAAGGTATTACTGCAGGTTGAGTAAAACATTACATTTTTAAAAATGAGCTGAAGACAAAGCAGTGGATGAATTAAGAGAGCAAAAGAAGAGAGAGTGATGAAACCAATCTCATCTGTTTCAGACTGCAAGTGCTAAAACGTGGCTGACATTTGAATCTGAAGTTTGTAGTTAATAGTAAAACCTGAAAGATGAAAGACATTGGTCACCCATTCATTGCCCTCTGATTAAAAAGCAGCATATGCTCATTCAACCATAAGCAGCTCCCATTTACCCATTCATTGCAACACAAAATACAAGAAATACAGTCCAGCCAAGTACATCAGAAAGACTGAGGATTAAACAACTGTAGTATTCTTCCTGAAAATTCTTGTGCTGCCAAAGATATCATACACAGCACTTTGTATTGATTTGTCTTTTTCACATGCCTTTGTGCACTCTAACCTTAATGGCCACCGTAACTGAAATAAAATAGGATTTTTCACAAAATAGATTCAGTCCTTCAAACCTTAGGATGGTGAGAAAGCTTCAGCTCGCTCCAGTTTTGTGTGAAGCTAAGACACTGGTTCACAATTTGTTCTGTATATTTCCACTAAAAGCAAAGTCAGAAGGTTGAATGCAGCACTCAATCATGGATCAAACCATGCTGAGAAAGAGAATATGGGAGTGATGGAGATGGGATTTGGGGTAAGAATAGAGAGAGAGTGGGACGCAATCAGAAATAGTATTAAAAATGGACAGCTATACATTAAACATGACCTCTAGGAGTACAGCAAGGTTTGGACTGAAGCCTGGGACTTTAGATTCAGCAAAGTACACTCTCTAAAAAAATTAATTCATTAAGCCATGACAGCTTGCTACTAGGAAAAAAATCCACTACTAACCAAATTATTTCGGTGTAATGACCACAGATCATAGCTGTAAAATGCAAAGCCCCCACCACTTAGTACTTAATTTTATGGCAATATCAGATTAAACCACAAACCAAGAGCTACAGTTATTAACTGGAAACACACCTGGTAGTTTAAGTGGAATAACCAAGCTATACATCGATTGCCAATACCAATCTGTTATTGATTGGTTACTACTTTAGTAATTGCAATGGTAACACTGTATTGCATATTATCAAAATACTGTATTACCTTTCTACCAGGCTGCAATGTAAAGTTCTATACATTATGTTTAGTCTGTGGCCGTATGTTCATAAGTGGTCGGAGAAGGAGCTCACCCTGTGCAATCTGCATTCACTTTCACAACAGTGAATACTTCCCATAGCAAAGAGAACAAAGCAGCATGTGAAGGAGCCAGAGCATTTTCTTGACATTTTAGAAATCATCCCTGTTTTATAATTATGCTGCTCTTGCTGTTTATGCAAGTGTAACACAGTATCTGTGTTTATGTCTCTATATATGTATATGTCCATTTCTCATCAACGTGATATCTCTAAACCTAATCCTAATGGCTTGAAATTTCTTCAAAGTTGGCACGAGCATCCACTGATTAGATTTTGATGGTCAAAGTTTGAGGTTAGTGTAACATCACATCTATCCAATTCGTGTAAACGCAGTATTTCAGGAACACTTAAAGGGAATTTCATTACATCTGGCACAAACTTGCACTTGTCTCATGGATGAACTGAGTGGAAATGCGTCTGGACAGACATGTAGACTGCAACTTGACTGGTTGGTGGTTGGACTGGCAGTGAATGCATTCCTGTCACTAATTTCATTAGTGCAACAACGGAGTCATGACATGCTTTTTATTAGCAATACTGTTTACAACTACTAATTCAATTATGTGTTGATAGTGTACTATAAATAAACAAATCCTGAACAGATTTTTCTCATTAAAAGCTCAAAAAGCCTAACACATCCTTTTTTATGGGAAACTTTTAATGTGAAATAACTAAAGAAAGCATCAGCCAGTAGTTGACAGCATGTCTAGCAACAATTTTGAGTCACACATCAGAGCACAAAAACTTAATTATGCAGTCTAATGTTCATATGTGCCTGAATCTATTATTGTGCTTTGTGTTATGGCAGAGGCAAAGTATCTCACTTTCTTTAATATCGCTGACTGAAATGCAAAGAGGAAAGCTTCTTTTCCCACTGTATGTCTGTCCTTGTTTTTGAACAAGGACAAACTTCCTCTTAAACAATACTTTCCAGGAATTCTGATTCTACACCCACCTCTGAAAGCTTTACTGCCCATAATATAAATGATGTATTGTTATTTTGTGAGTCACACAAACACATTACAATAATACTGTAAGTGAAACACATATACACCAGTTTCTTGTTTGTCCAAATTAACTGGCTTTTCTCTCATAATAACCATGTCTATTTACCTTAAGATATTAAAATACATGTGGTATACAGTCATTATATGTACAGTACATGCACAAGTTTATACAAACTGGTTTCCATCAGACATTTCCCTTGGTTGGGGAGGATCATGCAAGTGTTTATGGAGTAGGAATAATTTTTTATGCTTCCACGCCGGCAACAGTCGTGACCAGACACGTCATGTTTGTGGGTTGTCCGTCCGTATATTTCCCATTCTTGTGGACGCGATATCTCAAGAATGTCTTGAGGAACTGTTTTCAAATTTGGCACAAATGTTTTTTTCGACTCAAGGACGAACTCATTAGATTTTGGTGGTGAAAGGTCACATTGACTGTGCCCTCAGGTCTACCCTGTTGATCCCTCCCATTCTTGTGATATCACAGAAATGCCATTAGGATTTTTTTTTTTCAAATTTGTCACATTTGCCCATGTGGATTCAGTGATCAACTGTTTAGATTTTGGTGGTTAAAAGTCAAGTTCACTGTGACCCATGTCCTATTCCTGTCAACGCTATATTTCAGAATTGCCTGGAGGGAATTTCATCTGGCACAAATGTCCACTTGGGCATGTGCATAAAATTATTTCATTTCATCAATTCATTTTCAATGAATGAGAGTTGAGATCTGGTGATTGAGCTGGCCAAGCCATCACAAAAGGTATTCCACAGCTGCTTTGCTCTCTAAATAGTTCTTACGGAACTGGGAATAATGTTTAGAGTCAATATCTTGCAATGACCCCAAAATTGCAAAAATGAAAAAAAAAATGAAGTCCAGTTTCCTACACTCCACTTGGAAAGGGAGATCGGAGTTCAAAAGCCACACCTTCTGGCCAGCCTGATAACTGGGCGCGACAGAGCACTTCTTGTCAGCCCACTTAGCATAAGCCTGACTTGATTTCAACAAAGCTTGGCTTGTCGCCAGGTTAGATGACACCGATGGACCAGGGCATCAAAAGGTGGAACCAAAATTTCAGAATCAAGACTAGGAAACAGGGGAGGCTGATACCCCAGGACCATGTGAAAAGGTGTCATGCCCATGGCAGCGGATGGAAGGGAGTTGTGCGCATACTCTACCCAGACCAGATTCTGGGACCACGACAACAGATCCCGACCACAAAGAAGATGTAAGCCAGTCTCAAGCTGCTGTTTCAGTCTCTCTGTCTGGCTGTTAGTTTGAGGGTGGAAGCCAAAGGAGAGACTTACTGAGATGCCAAGAAGCCAGCAGAATTCTGCCCAAAATCTTGCAGCAAACTGAGGGCACGGGGGAGGCCATGGATTCTGAATACGTGATGGACTAACAATTCAGCAGTTTCTTTGGCAGAGGGGAGTTTAGCTAGGGAAACAAAGTGAACCATTTTAGAAAATCTGTCAACCATGGTAAGGATGCAGGTATTGCTGTCAGACAGGGGCAGACCGGTAACAAAGTCTAGGGATATGTGAGTCAATGGATGTTTGGGAACAGGCAGGGGGCGAAGCAGCCCAGCAGGGTGTGATCTGGATGTTTTACATTGGGCACAATCAGGGCCAGCTGACACATAATCCCTAACATCCTGGGTCAGAGTTAGCCACCTGAAATGCTGCCGGATGTTAAAACAGGTGCGAGTAACCCCAGGATAAACAGACAGACAAAAAGTGTAACAGTTGTGGATTACCTTGGCACACAGGTTTTCAGGTACAAACAATCTTGTGGGCAGTGTGATGGTCCAGGTTGGGGCGTGAGGGCTGTCGATACCTCCTGTTCCATGTCTAGCAAACAGGCCCCGAGTTGAGCTGTCAGGGGCAGGATGAACTCAGGTGGCTCTGAGTCCTCATTGGGGTCGAACATCCTAGAAAGAGAGTCTCCTTTGTCATTTTTAGCTCCTGTGTGGAAAGAGAGAGAAAAGTTAATTCAATCAAAGAACATAGCCCATCTGGCCTGACATGGATTCAGTCTCTTGACGGTTTTCTGGTACTTGAGGTTATGGGAGGAGTTCTCTGTCCCCAATACAATAGTTTCTCTCCACAGGAGACAAACGTCTAGAGAAGAATGCACATGGATGGAATTTTTGGTCTGAACTGGACCACAAGGACTGAATAGCCCCTACCCCTTAGTCGAAAGTGTCAACTTCCACCACAAACTGTTTCCGGGGGTCAGGGAGTTCAAGAATGGGGACTGAACTGAACCTGCTCTTAAGACCCTGGAAGGCCTTCTCATCCTCTACGTTTCAAGCAAACTTAGTCTTAGAGGATGTTAGCTGATGCAGGGGGGCAGCGACACAACTGTAGCCATGAATAAACTTCCCATAGAAGTTTGCAAAACCCAAAAACCGTTGTAGTTGCTTCCGGCTTTCTGGGGTGGGCCAAGATGTGACTGCTTGAACTTTGCCTGGATCCATGGATATTTTGCCTGCAGAGATGATGAAACCCAAGAAACAGAGGGGGCATGAAACTCACATTTTTCAGCTTTCATGAACAATGGATTCTGGAGCAACCTCTTGAGAATGGCCATAACATGCTGGACTTTTTCAATTCAATTCAATTCAATTCAACTTTATTTATATAGCGCCAAATCACAACATAAGTCATCTCAAGGCACTTTA
>JAUMHL010000028.1:24400939-24415349 GCA_032362345.1 Sandelia bainsii | reverse complement strand
AGTGTGAACTTTTTATGTTTTCCATAAATTTCACCCGAAAGCCAAATATCCCTAACTTTTTGTGAGTAGTGTATATCGAAGCCAGCCATCACATTGTTAACACTGAGTTTAAATGATGTTATAATGCTGTTTCTCTTCCAGTGTATGTGGAAGAGTCTCCCAGGAGAAACAACCCCAGTAGCTGGTCTCACAGTAAAACGTCATCAAAATGTCACACCCCTATCCCCCCTGTACGTGACGCTTCCTCTGCGAAGTATTGGTGCAGTAAACCGAATACAGAATACATGTGTGTAAATGAGAGAGAAGGTGGTGGTGTTGTACAGTTACAAAGGAGTAGAGGTGGGTGGGTGAGTTTAAATAGTTAGGGTCAACTGTTCAGAGTAATTGAAAGATGAAAAACACAAGGATCGATCATACAAGAGACTTGAGATGCTCCCACTGTCTCATGTTTTGCATCTTTACCATTCTGCTGCCTTACATCTGTTCATTGTCTGAACTGATGCAAACTACCTGTGAGTATTACTCACATTAATATGTGTGATTGCTCAACCATTACCCCTTTACCGTGCTGTGTGCCATTTTGTGAACAGCTGTTACCCTGCCACCTTTTTTACCTGCCACCTGCTCAGCTCTTCACATTTTGCATTGCAGCATTGAAGCAGAACTTTCACAGAAATGTATGGTCTTGCATTTCCATTGACCGATATGTGACAAAGTAATGTTAGTAAAATTTATTTTGTAGCACTTCTATAAAAAA
Organism: Sandelia bainsii; assembly: GCA_032362345.1. Classification (NCBI taxonomy): domain Eukaryota; kingdom Metazoa; phylum Chordata; class Actinopteri; order Anabantiformes; family Anabantidae; genus Sandelia; species Sandelia bainsii. The sequence continues at coordinate 24,414,592 of JAUMHL010000028.1, read as the reverse complement.
AGATGAAACCCAGCTATATTTATCTATGAAACCAGATGAAATCATTCAATTGATCAAACTTTTAGCCTACTTAAAAGACATAAATGGATCAACTGGATGTCCTATAATTTTATACTAATTGTATATTATTAGTGCATAATATTGTATTTTTGCCTAAAATCTGAGAGATCATAAAGTTGCTTTAGATGGTATAGCATTGGCCTTGAGTACTACTGTTTGGAACCTTGGAGTTGTTTTCAACCAGGATATAATTCTATAAAAGAAATCTCTAGAACTTCCTTCTTCCACCTGAGGAATATTTCTAAAATTAGGAGCATCCTGTCTCAAAGTGATGCTGAAAAACTAGTCCATGCATTTGTTACTTCTAGACTGGACTACTGTAATTCATTACTGATAGCATGTTTCAACAACTCATTAAAAAGTAAGAGATATCATATTTCTCCTACATTAGCTTCTCTCCATTGGCTCACTGTAAAATTTAGACTAGTATTTAAAACCCTTCTCCTTAAATATAAAGTCATATCTTTAAGACCTCATAGTACCATATTATCCCAACAAAACACTTTGCTGGTCTACTTGTGGTTCCTAGAGTTTTTAAATGTAGAATGGCTACATCCAGCTCCCAATCCAGGTTTGGGAGGCAGACACTCTCTCTACTTTTAAGACCAGGCTTAAAACTTTCCTGTTTTATAGTTAGAGATGGCTCAGGTGACTCTCAATCATCTCTTAGTTATGCTGCTATAGATTTAGTCTGCTGAGGGACCTCCCACATTACACTGAGCTCCTCTCCTGTCCTTTCCTCTCCTCTCTCCATTTATATGGTACCATTTCTTGTCATTAACTTTGTGTCTTCTTTCTCTTGTAGTTGTTCTTCTCCCTCTCTAATTCTAATTCTCTAAGATCTTAAACATACTGTATAAAGTGCATAATTAAATCTACATCAAACTCCTACATTTAGTTATTTTCATGATTATGATTAATCATAATGCAATATGAAAGGATGCTGTGTACCAGAGCTAGTCCCTAGGCAGATAAACACAATGCAAATGATTGACACGAATTGAATGACACAGATAGATGGTTTAACCGGGCAGCACGACAGGGACCTGGGAATGACGTCAGCCGGCGGTTCTGCCTTCTAGGAGTGCAGAGAGAGAGAGAGAGAGGGGGGGGGGAGGAGCAGAGGCTGGAGAGCAGCGCGCCTCCCACAGAGGCAAAACCAGAGGAGAGAGTCTTTATCGGGGCGGCTTATGCACTTTAATATCTTTTTAATACGTTTTCATTTGATGTCGACTGGTTATACAGTAAGTCTTCCCACAGAGTAGACGATATACGAATGTCCTGTTTAGAGTTTAAGAGGTTAAGAGTAATGGTTTTATACTTCATACTTAATTTTTTACTTTTGCGTGATATGTCTGACCAGTGCACGTTTTTTCTATTTTACTGACAACCTGAAATTATCATACATGGTAAAATCACGTTGATTTTATAGGTTAAAAGATTATTTTCTGACTTGTCTGCGTGTTTGATGATGCGTGTTTTCTAAATAGAAGAAGAAAAAAGTCTTTAGCAGTTTAAGGACTGATCGACTTCAATTGCTCCAGCCCCAAAACACAGATTCTAGTTATTGGCAGTCAAATCTCCGTTTATTATGTGCTGAAGTTCATGCACGCGATCTCGGGTCATACTTAAAATGTGTTCAAGGCAACTAATTGATGTCAACTCTCTCTGTTGTCCAGATTTCGTGATGCGCCACTAGTGCGTAAAGAACCTGACACCATCTCCAGAGCGCACTTGAAGCACAGAGAAGAAACACCGCTATGAGATGCCATAAATAACATCATAAACCTGATCTTCAGAATAACTCAGTTTCTGTCGCTGGCATAGCGGAACGAGAGGATCAGAGAGGGGGAGAGAGAAGATGACTTGGTGTGAGTGAACGTCGACAGATGGAACGTGATTTTCACTTCTAAAAGAGAAAATGAACGCCGGTTGGAGATAAAGCGTGAACTGTTTTGTGTTGTGTTATTTTTTTTTAAAGAACTGGAAAAGGAAACTCGATTCTGAGACAAAACTGAGACAGTTAATGCTTGTTGAAGCGTTTTCACGACACTGACACCCAACAGAAGAAACATATTTTTATCCGCGGGCCGAGAGTCAGACAGGATTATTATTATTCTGATTTAATATCTATGATTACCTGCATTATTGCAACTGTCTGTAGAGTACGTTGTGGAAGTGAGAGTGCACAGGAACAGTTTGCATAATAACCATATCTTTTCATTGTTTTTGATTAATACTGTATAATTAGTGTCCCTGCTGTCATCTTTTCAGTGAGGAGCCTGTGTTTTCTGGATCTCAGATTGGGAAGTGTTGCTTTAAATACTGATCTTTGTTCTGTTGTCTGTGAGTGGTCAGGGGCTGAGCTCTTTTTCAGTAATGTAGCTGAACTGTGCATATGCAACACTTTAGGCTCCATGACAAATGTTACCCATGGACATTTAGTGTTTTAACTCTGATCTCATTTTCTCTTTAAAATGGAGAATGTGTCCATGTCCTCTGGTGCACCACCAGTCTGCAATGATTCTGTGGACTTCTACTCCCTCGCATCAGGGAACTACACAAACCTGAACTGCACTCCTCCTTCTGAATTTTACTTCTATGTCGACCTTTACATCATCTTACCAGTCATTTACTCTGTAATCTGTGCAGTGGGACTGACGGGCAACACGGCTGTCATCTATGTGATCCTCAAAGCCCCTAAGATGAAAACAGTGACTAATATGTTTATCCTAAATTTGGCCATCGCTGATGATCTGTTCACTTTGGTCTTGCCCATCAACATAGCTGAACACTTGTTGCACTACTGGCCTTTCGGTGAAGTTTTATGCAAAGTGATCCTCAGCATAGACCACTACAACATCTTCTCCAGTATCTATTTCCTGACAGTTATGAGCATTGACCGTTATCTGGTTGTCTTGGCCACAGTGAGGTCCAAGCGCATGCCATATCGCACCTACCGAGCAGCCAAAATCATCTCATTATGTGTTTGGATCCTTGTTATACTTATTGTCATGCCCTTCACTGTTTTTGCCAGTGTTTACGTGAACCCAATCAATGGCAGGAAGAGCTGTGTGCTAAGCTTCCCCAGCCCTGAAAGTTTGTGGTTCAAAGCAAGCCGGATCTACACGCTCATCCTGGGCTTCGCCATCCCGGTCTCAACCATCTGCATCTTATACACAATGATGCTCTACAAGCTCCGGAATATGCAGCTCAACAGCAATGCTAAGGCTCTGGACAAGGCCAAGAAGAAAGTCACCATCATGGTGTTCATCGTCTTGGCTGTGTGCTTGTTCTGCTGGACTCCGTTCCACCTGAGCACCATTGTGGCTTTGACGACAGACCTGAGGACCACACCACTGCTGATTGGGATTTCCTACTTCATAACCAGCCTGAGTTATGCCAACTCTTGCCTCAACCCATTCCTCTACGCCTTCCTGGATGACAGCTTCAGGAAGGCCTTCAAGAAGATGTTGGAATGTAGACCAGCTTAGACAGAGGCTTAGTGAACAAACTGCGACTGAAAAGACTGACTAAACTTTTGGTTCATATCTGGAATATCAATGCATGAGATGAAGACTGGCCTGGAAACCTTTCAACTTTGTGTCTTTGATATAAAAGTAAAAACAGTTAAAATGACACCAGTGAATTGCACACAGCAGTCTTAATGTAATAAACACATCTATAAATGCTGTCTACTTCAGTATATACAGTATAATCCAGTAAACCAAAGGGATGAGAGATGAGAAACAGAACATTTATGAGTCCAGCTTTGTCTAGATACTGTTTGGGTGTCACACTTTTCAGAGAAAAGCGTTGTGTCAATGAAGAAAATGTCGCACCAGTACATGTGAATTGCTTGAGCAAGTGGAAGCAAATTGAGGGATCATATGAACAACCATTTACCTAGGGTAGCTTTCTGTGGCACTGAGAGCACAGTGAGATAGAGAGAGCTGAGAGAAATAGGCGATATTGCTTTGTAATAAGGAATGCTAAAGGCTGACAAATAGTACAATAATGAAAATCAAACAGCTGGTATGTGTCAGTAGTATTGCCCATTACCAACTGCCCATGAAATCACATTGTTTTCCAGGTTAACTACAGTTTAAATGTTAGACCTTTATAATGAAGGTAAACAAATGTAATTAGGAGGCAGCAAACTGAGATGGGTTACCGCAAACAGTTGTGACCTTCACAGGACTCTGACGTCTGAACTCTGAAGGTGGAAGAATGCCTCAGAGGGCTGGACATCTGTCGCGTAGGGAAAAGTACAGCTCAAATCAACTTCAAGATGACAGTCAGGGTTGGAGGGCAACAGGATGGGCATGTGTGTTTAGTCACGACTGTCATTGCTATCAGTTAGAAAAACTGGAGGAGGCAAAAAAGTACTTTTAAAAGTCAGAGGTGATTAGATCATGTGAGAAATCATGTATGCAAACACTAAATATGCCTTTTAAATATTCCATGCTTTGAGTGTAATGATGAAAAATGATTGAATGAATGATTAAATTATTATATTGTCTGGAAAGGGACACAAGGAATCACATTCTCCTACATATTTGTTTCCCAAAATGCATATGTACCACTTAAGAAATTATCAAGGAACCTTACCAGCCCTGACAACAGTACTGTAGATGTGATAGGACAGGAGGGCTATGTAAAATGTAATGTATTTTCTCTCAAAAGTCTTTATTTTTTTGTGAGCTTTTGTTGCCCCCTGTTGTCGACAGGGCGGTGTTTCTTTCAAATACAGCCAGAGCCCTTTACAGACTGAGGGGAGTTCCACATGTTCACACAGCTTGTTTTTGTGTTTCTGACATACAGTATATGCGTTTAAATATTATGGATACTTAGTGGATACTTGTGGATAGTTTCTTTTGGTACCTGATTTCTGCTTCACGCTGAATTTTATTCTTTGTTGTCAAGACTTTGATGAATATCTGACTGACATTTACCATCATACTGTGCAGATTTAACTTTTATCTCCATCTAGTGTCCTTGAATGGGATGTCTAAATACATAAAATACATGATGGTACAATGTTGTGTGTGCAGAGATAAATAAAAAAGACAAAGGGGTTTTTTGAGGCCTAATTATGTAGAATCACAACATCAGTAAAAGATGGAACATGCAGAAAGTTCCCAGTGTCCTTAAGATTTGGCTCAGTTATTTGCAAAGATAAGAAATACACTGTTGATTTGATATGGTTCTGCTGAATTTGATAGTTAGCAGGAGACTTTTAACTGGAAGAAACTTCAAAGTGCAACACAAAGCATATCATCCTCAAATTCTCAAAAGAAATGGTGGCTGGCATGGTGAGATAAAACCAGATAGTATATGAGCAGCAACATGATTGTGGCTCAAGAACCACGATCCAAGGAAGTTGATACATTTTGACCTCTAGCTAGGATTTAAACAGATTTAACACTATGTTCTACTCTAGTGCTGCTGGTCTCTTCCTTAAACTAACAGAAAGGCTCTAAATGTGGACCTAACTTTGTTTTTTTCTGATGACTAGATTCTGGCAAAATGTAGATTATGCAGTATATTGTGCTTTTTTTTCCCATTTGATTCGATCAAACAGAAATCCTCTTGTGTTGTTGTCTAACATTTATCCAAAATGTCACTGACATATTGAGCATCTGTGAGGCCTGTGAAGTTCTCCAAATTTTCTATTTTCAGTTTAACAGTATGGAACACTATGTAACTGTACACAGCACCTCTGAATGCACATGTTACTGTTTTTGACTTATATGGCTATAAAATAAGGAGATCTTGTTCTCCTATACTTCCTGCTCGTTTGGATGGCTCTGACTGCAACTAGAGACCTTATGAACCAGTTTGCAGTTGGTTTTAAAATGTGTCTTGCATCACAAGGGGACACCACTGAAAGCAAGATGGATTGTGAGTCAATCACTCAAACCACTTGTTAAGTTGGTCTAGGAAGAATTTGACCACGTCTTTTGTAGTGTAAATGCTAATATGGCCTCTAGTCCGATGATGGGCCTGGTGCCATCAGCACCTTGACGATCCGTTTGTATGTCATATGCTAGCAGAAGTGACACAACAGTAATTAAATGTGAAACCTTGGAGGCACATGTACATGGACAGGTGTGAAGAGTGATGTGTCTCAGCTGTTCACTTGTGATTCAGTCACACATTTTAAACGTCCCACAGTAAATATTTAAAGTCTTTTTGCCATTTCATTGTACAGAGAAATGTATAGTCATGGCGATATTTAATCTGATATTCTTCATAATTAAAACTTGTCTCACACAAATGTGAAATAAAATCAAACTTAAGATGTTTTGCTTTTCATGAGAACTGTGCAGAAACATTTTAGATTTTTTACATCTCTGATGTACTTTAAAAAAAGACAACATTAAATCTAGATGATTATTATTTTTCTTATCTGAATCATCAAGGGGGAGATGTTCTTAGTAACTACATCAGGTATCAGCTAAAGAGCAGCTGAATGGATTAGTGGTTAGAGCAACTCGTTAGCAAAAGGTCACAGATTCAATTTACAATAACCTGTTGCGTTCATCTACTGCTGAGCTGTCCAATGCACCAGGGAGACACCGAGAGGCTGGTTTAGTATGAGACGAAGCAGCAAATTATGATGAGTAATAGTATCATATTAGTAAACACCTATCTTAATAAATACAACATTTTAGTTATATTAATTTTAAAAAACTACTGTACACTACAGCATTGAACAGTAAATACAAAGTTAGTGACTGGCTGCTAAGGAAAGTGAAATATCTATTAACCAAAAAGCCCGACATTCTTCAAAAGAGTTGGTGTTGGCAACCGAGCCAGAGATAAGGCTGGTGTCCTTCTGTGTTTTTCTTATTGTCAACAAGTAATAAATAATAATAAACTGACCATGCACTGAATAACTGACAAGCCTGTCTGATCAAAGCAAGATATACAATAACACATCAATGAGCCACAATGTTGCACTGGGTGACGAATGCATTCTGATCATCTTCAGCTTCTACTTAAGCATCTAGCTGTCTTCTGTCAGTCCTATTAGTGCACTGATTATTATTATTTATATTTTACTTATATAAGAAGTGTTGCTGCATGAAATACACATGATACTTGAAACAGATTTGTAAATGCCATGCAAATGCATATTTATTAATTTAATGCTTTTCCCGAACTAGCCCCAGCAAGAAAACTCATACTTTAACTAGCTCAACTAATTAGTAGAAATATGATCCAACACTGATGATTCAAAACTGACTGTGACCTAGAATAATTGAACAGCCTCGTATCCATACTAAATTGTTTCCGATCTTACAACTGAATCTAACATAAAACAAAAGCAACATGATAAACAATAAATACAAGTTTCAAATCATAAGTGTATTTTTGACTAGGCCTAACTAACTAACTAGTCCTGTCGGGAAAAAATATTCGTCCCTTTTAGTTACTATATCCAAAAAACCACCAAACTGCATTGGTGCCCAATCTGGAAAGGGTTACAAAGCTAGAGGTCTAATATCTAAATCAACAATGTGAAAAAGTTATGATGATGATCTTAACAGCTACTTCAAGTCCATAGTTTGACTAGGTCACCCCATTTGCATTTTATTCCTTTTGAGCCATTCTGAGGTTGACTTCCTCTTATGCTTGGGATCACAGTCCTGCTGCATCAACCCAGTTGTGCTTGAGCTTTAATTCACAGACTGATGATCGGACTTTCTGCTTCTAGATTCTCTGGTAGATAGCAAAATTAATTCAAATTATCCTGGCCCTGATACAGCAAAGTATCCCCACAACACTTGATCCACGTTGATCCAAATATCAACAGTATCGATACCAACACTGGCACTGGTATTGAATTGATACTAGTGTGATGAAATCGATACTTTGTTGTTGTTTATCTCTTCTACTTTCAGTAAAATGCAACCTGTGCATGATGTGTACTTGTACGTTTTATCTAAATTAACTATGTTACTGGAATTGGAAAAACATACCTCAAATCTGGAATATGAAAATGGCTTATCACTTAGGTGGTAATTGTGAAAGAGACACTAGCTTATAGGATTTCTATATTTAGGCTAAATATAGATAATTAGTTAATTTGTTAGTTCACTTAGGTGATTTCCCAAGAGCTGTGGCTATTACAAAGAGCCCTGCTGAGATGATTGGGGACCTGCAACCTCCCTCTCTTGTTCAAGATCAGAGTTTTAGGATTTTCTTTCAAAGATACTCAATCCATGCTACAGGATTTAAAGTAGAAAAAATTTATTGGAATGGACTGGTTAAAAAGTGCTGCTCAAAGTGAAAAAATCTCTAGATGGTGCCAACAGCGCTGTATTCACCACAGACATGGACATACTGTCCTATGCCATATTGTTGATGAGAACAGGCAAATGCAAGCATATGTCCCACAAACCTATAGTTTTTCGGGGCAACACAGTACTGCCAACATGCTCAGGCTGTGATCACAGATAATGGTGCCAGTGTGGTTGCTGCTGTGCGCAAAGCAGGTTGGGCACATTATCCAGGTTTTGCGCACACATTAAATCTAGTTGTAAAATATTCCATTAGGGCGCTCCATGATCTTGTTGACTTCCAGCTAAAGTAGACAAAAGCCTTCAGACTAGAGAATCTTGTTCCTCACAGCCTGATAGTACTTCAGGTACTTCTAACCCGATTGCTCAGTTTGGTGGGTCAACCAGCTCTTGGACTCATGGTTGAGCAAACCTCTTCCATTTGAGTATTATGGAGGCCACTGTGCTTTTTGGAACCTTTAGTGCTGCAGAATTTTTTGTAGCCTTTCCTAGCTCTGTGCCTTGCAATAATCCTCTCTCTGAGCTCTGCAGGTAGTTCTTTTGATCTCATAGTTTTTGGTTTCTTGAACTAAATTTCAATTGTTGTTGCAAAGGGTCTAAATACTTATGCCAATGTGATATTTCAGATTTCCCTTTTTCATTGCAATTCATAAAATTCTGTTTTCACTTTCTCATTATGGGGTACTGAATGTAGATTAATGAGAAAAAAATGAATATGAATGGTTGGTAACCGCTGATAACCGGTTGGTTACCAGCTGAGCTCTGAGTTTAGAGCGGAGAGGCACCAGCAGTGCTCTCTTTACATAGTACTGTGTTGTTGTGCAATGATATAACTTTGATAATTTATGGATCATCACTCACAAATGCAAAAACAAAACAATAATAATTAATGAAAAAATATTTTAGAAAAGTTAACTGCTCTTGGAGGCCCCCCTAAGCAGGCACTTAGTTCCCTTATGCCTTGGGCCGGCTCTGTGTAGGAGTTCAGCTTGACAACAGAGATCAGCTTGCATCCTGTCCACCACCTGCTGGTCAAACAGCCGGCAACTTTAGTCACAGACTTCTCCAGCGCCACTGTGATGTGGAAAAGTACAGGAAGTCATTCCTGCCAACAGCCATCACCTTGTACAATGACTACATTATGACAGTTTAACTATTGGTAGTGGAACAGATGTTATTATATTGTAATATATGTATTTCTTGTTATTGCAAAATAGCTATTGTTATTGTCTTCAAATCTATTATTTTTATTTTCTAATTATGGTAATTACTGCGATGGATTGGCGACCTGTCCAGGGTGTACCCCGCCTCTCGCCCGATGACAGCTGGGATAGGCTCCAGCACCCCCCGTGACCCTTGCGAGGACGAGCAGTTAAGAAAATGGATGGAAATTCGATATTTGCCCTCCCCAATTGCTCAGTTTGCTTTTTTTTTATGTTAGATATAGTTTGAGGAGCTTAAACAGTTTAGTGTGAGATGCACACAGAAACATGAGAAATCAGGAGGAAATCCAATATTTTTTCACAGGACTGTACTCTTATAAGGATGTTTTTTATTGCATATTTATATATTGTTTCCTCTTTTTCTAATGCGGCGTAGCAGGGTGGAGCACCTACAATTTCGTTGTACTGTCTGTACAATGACAATAAAATCTATTCTATACCAATCTATTCTTCTATTCTATTAACTTGTAATCTATTCTATTAACTTGTATTCTATTAACTTGTAATTTTATAAGCTGATTTGATGACATGGCTATTTTGTGCTCAGTAGCTCAGAAGATTTACTCATTTTCCCTTTGCTCACAAGAATTGTCATAAGGTAAAACTGTCTCTGGCTTATATCCTACAAATACAGTATTTTCAGTATGTATGTGTGACTTCATGCATACATGCGTGTCTATGTGTTAGTCTGGAGGAATGATGTCTGATCACCTCCAAGTGGTCAGTTTGGCAGGTAGGTTAAAATTCCACATTGAAGTGTTTGTGATAACACATTTTTATCACTAGAGGGCAGTGTTGATACATGCAGATCTTCCTATTCTCTGCTATAGATAAGGAAATGCCACTGAAGCTGTATGAACTCCATACATATGTTTCAATAAATGATCCTGCTGTTTTCATCTTTAAAACCTCCAGATGCAGTTAAATGGAGAATAAGTACCATAGATGGCAGGACATAGTTGCGGATAGGATATGTGCAGACAATATTCCCTACAGTAGAAAAGGTTCTTTCTCTCCTCCTCCTTTCTCCCCCATGTATACACAGTTATGTCGCCTACACTCCACCACATAAACATAGATATTACACTCACATCAGGAACTGCGTTTATATGACACTGTTGGGATTATTGACTATATTTTGAGGTAACGTGTCACACTAAAAAGTTAGAGCCAAAAGATTTTTCAAACCACAGTATCATTGCATTGCAGGTGAAGCAGGGTTAGAGCTAAGGAGAGATAGCAGTTGTGGCTAAATGCTAAAGGTGTGTTTGTAACAAACAAAAGGCTTTTTATTCTTTATCCATTGTCATTTTTCACCCCTCCTACACTGTTTATTCTTTTAAGGGTCACAGGGGTGTTCCAACCAATCCCAGTTGTCTTTAGGCAAAAGGCTGGGTAAACCCTGGCCAATCTTTCTTAGAGAGACAGAGACAGACAACCCTACACACTCACATTCACACCCATGGGCAAAGTCATCAACCTGACTGCTTGTTATTGGACTGTGGAAAGAAACTGGATCACTTGGAGCAAAGCCTACGCACGCACGGGGAGAACATGCAGACCAGCCCTCTATGTAGCACTTCCTTTCAACCTCTGTCTGAAATGGTTCATGTCAGACCTGCTTCATGCTTCCTGGTGGTGCAAAACATTGTTTGGAGGGTCCCCCAACCTAACCACTTCCTTATTTTTGTAGCAGCCTGGTATGATTTAATCAAGGTAAACATGGTAGATGGTCTTGTGTCTCAGCACTGAGCTCTGGTGCATTATCAATATCTGTCTGGTCCATTATCACAGCACAGACACAGTCAGGCTTGTTGGTTAGAACTGGATAAGCTGCCTGTAATACTGCAGATGTTGGATTGCCAGAGCTCATTTATTCTCTGCCTTCAGACTTTTTTAAAATTTTGTAGCTCATGATTTATTCTTGAAATGCAAAGCGCAAATGGTGCTGTGTTACATTTGGTGATGTGATGTTAGACATCACCAAATGTGTAATTATACGTATTTCAGCTCCACTGTAGTAATTGCTATAGTTCATACATTAGTTATGTATTTCATTTTCTGTTTTTTACAAAGGTGACTATTTTTTCCTGGTTTGTAACATCAATACAATCACACAATCATGCATGAAATCAAACATGTTCAATGTTGAACTGTGGCATAATTACATTTTACACAGTCCCTGTGATAGACAGGTTGATTATACTGCGATCTATCCAGAGCAGGGGTAGGCAAGCCCGGTCCTAGAGAGCCACAGCCCTGCTTGTTTTCCAATCATCCCTGCACTTACAGCTTCTGATTGGCTGAACACACCTGATCCAGGTAATTAACAGTTCCTGCTGTTGATCAACAGCTGTAAGTGCAGGGATGGTTGGAAAACAAGCAGGGCTGCGGCTCTCTAGGACTGGGCTTGCCTGCCCCTGATCCAGAGTATAGCCCACATCTCCCCTAGTGTCAACTTAGGTCTAGTGTCCCCTGCAACCCTTAGCTAGGATAAGCATTTAAGATAACTGACGGATGGATGGACGGATCAAGCACAAGGTGTGATCAGATGAACCAGACAGTGATTTTGATAAATTATCTTGAGAAAACAAGAAATATCTTACTCATGATCTCATTTTTTTTTTCTGATCCCATGTGGGTCGCCACAGCAGATCATGGTTCACATATTTGGCACAAGTTTTACGCAATTTCAATGGCTGGGATTTTTGGACATTTCGGGGGTTCAGTGATCTTTTCCAGGGACACTTTGACGTATGTCCAAAAAGAGTCATGCCTTGAACCAACGGCCCTGGAGATAGGCGATCACCCTACCAACTGAACTGCTGACACCCCCTTAATAACGATCTCATGATAACATTAAAAGCTAATTGCAAGCTTCCATACAGATGAATCTGGCTCAACTTACTTTGTCACAGCATTATAAGCCTCTGCAAGTATTCTGGCACCTGATATGCCTTCAGAATTATGGATCTGTTTCTAAAACTGGGCTGTCTGGATTGTGTTTCATGTCTCACCGATGCCTGGAATAAAACTCTCCAGCAATTGATTGTCTTGCATTGTTTCATTGCAGGGTTGTTTTTTGGTCCTTATCCTGTCTATGTTTCCATTTTAGCACAATAACATTATCAACAATATGAAGGTGGGGTCAGTGAGAAGGTGGTCTTTACTTTTTCGTATAGCTGTTAAGAATGAGTTGCATACACACATACTGCAATCTTTTTATTTAATTAAAATGTAACACAAACAGTTAACACAGATACTGTGTTCACAAGGTACACACACACTATTATCTGACTCATCAATCTCTACCTTCTCAGAGCTATCGGGAATCAATGCAGAATTGAGTTGTTTTTTCCTTCCTCTGTTTGCACACACAAAGGCAAGTTTGTATGCAAACAATCATTTTAGAAATCCCTGCCTGACATTTGCTTTAAAAGAACTAAAGTGAGATTGTTCTCTTGAACAGGATTTCTAGAAACTGACTTGCTGACACTTTTTTATCATTATTAATTTAAACCTTAATTGTACACACAATAACAGAACAAACATTACAAGAACACAAGAACCGAACCTCCCTGCCCTCCCCTCCCCATAACACAACCCCCCAAGTACATTGAGAAGAGAAAGAAAGAAAAACCATAAGAATGACAAAAAAAAGCATAGATAATAATTACAAATAATAATAATAATTTAAAAATATACATATAATAAGAAAAGATAAAAAAACCCAAGGCAAAATCCAAAAATCTATATTACATACCTTATATGTGTTCACAGTATATTTATATAATAGGGGCCCTGGCTATACATTCACCATGTTACCTTGTTATGCTTAAGATCTGTTTCCAGGGGTTTCAATTAGTCAAGCCAGGTCAATTTTCAATTACTCAGACAATTCCAATATGAACTGTTAAAAGGGTGTCCAAGTCTTATAGAACTCTTCAGATTTCCCTCTTGCCATATAGGTTAGTTTTTCCAGTACCAGATTGCAGGACATCTCTTTAACCCACTGATTTGAATTGGGTCTATGGGTGTCTTTCCATTTCAAGGCAATAACA
>JAUMHL010000028.1:24366030-24378131 GCA_032362345.1 Sandelia bainsii | reverse complement strand
TTTTTATCTGAGTTTTCTGATTTTATTGCTGACATGGTTGTTAAGTATGATAAAGTGATTTTGGTTGGAGATTTTAATATTCATATTGATGATGCTACCAGTGCCCTAGCAAATGATTTTATTAATGTAACTGAGGCTTTTCATCTGGTGCAACATGTCAAGGGTCCCACCCATAACCACGGTCATACTCTTGACTTCATATTCACCCTAGGGTTGTCACTTACCTCGCTTGATCTGATGGATTTGACCTCTGATCATAAATGTATAATGTTCGATACTCATTTAAATCCAACCATTGTCTCTCTAAAGCGCACTGTAAAACATCGTCTTTTTAATAGCCAGTGAGCAGCAACATTCTCTTCTACCTTTGCCGTGTTGAATCAAGTTAGGTTCTCATCACATGTTGATGTCACTCTTAATCATTTTAATCATATATGTGCTTCTGCTCTAGAAGTAGCTGCTCCCCTTAAGACCACCACTGTTTACTTTAAGACCAGCTCCAAGCAGCCTTGGATAAACAGCAGTATTCGCAGCTCCAAGGCTGAGTATAGGAGAACAGAGAGGAGGTGGAAGAAAATCAGGACTCCAAGTACATTATGTGGCCTTGAAAGAACTATTACTCCATTGCAATATTACGGTAAAGAATGCCAGATCTTATTACTGCTCATCAACACAATCCCAAATTTTTATTCAAGACTGTTGATCAGGTGTTAAACCCAGCTCCTCCATGCTCTCCAGCTGAAAGTAATGCCGACTGTGAAAAGTTTTTATCACCTTAGAAATATTTCAAAAATACGTCACATTCTATCTTTTAAAGACACTGAGATTATTTTACACGCCTTGATTTCATCACGCCTCAATTATTGTCAGTCTTTTTACCTCTCTTAGTCAAAAATCCATTAACCGGCTCCAATTGTACAGAATTGAATATTAGATCTGCAGAGTCAGTAACATCTTTTAAATCTCTTCCTAAAACATACTTTTATCGGAAAGCCTTCCCTGATTTTTGTTAATTTTACTGACTTGTTGGTCATTTTATTTTGATCTTTTATTGCCTTATGTCTATGTCTTATGTCTTCTGTATTATTGCTTTTATTTTTTGTATTATTGTTCCATTGCTTCTACTGTTCTTATTATTTTATCTTAATTTTTATGTGTTTTTGTGTGTATATGAAGCACTTTGTAACGCAAGTTTAGAAAAGTGCTCTATAAATAAAATTTATTATTATTATTATATTATTTTTTAATTTGTTCTGTATGTCTGACTGATTGAGTCTTTCAACCTGTTTCTGTCCTTTGCCTCACAATTTATTTCATTTTACACCCCCAACTCTTTCACTATGTCCAGTCAATTCTGGTTTTGCAGGACCTTCCAACATGTCACGCCTATTAGATCTTTGCTGCAAGTGATGACCCTCTACTACAGAGCATGAATACTGATCAACAGGTAAATGGATGGATGAAGGAAAGACATGATCAATCTTTACTATGTTCCCCATGTATGTTAGCATTTTTCAGACATTTTGTTTGAACAAAGTGGGCATATTAACTGATGTTGACATAGAGCTCAGCTGCTATTTTAATTAAAAGAGGTCTAACAAGTGACAGGATTAAACACAATTTTTCTACTTAATGATTTCTACTTAATGTTTCCATGAGTTTAAATGAGATGCCAAAACACAGCCAAGCTGTTTATTATAGTCACAGACTGCCTCTGAAAAATAGAAAAGCTAGAATGGAATTTTGGTTGTAAATACAATAGGTTCAGTGGAACTTGAGGAAGATTTCAGTAGTGAAGGTCACAAAGATAATACCAGGAGACACTAGAGCTACATACTGTGTTGTTTTCCTCTCTCTCCCTTCCCACTGTTGTGTGCCTTCTTTAATAAAAATTGCAATCCCATAATACTAATCTCATAAACTAATTAATGCTTGGCATTCAAAACGTGGGTGGCTTTGTAATCAAATCACACAGCTAGAAACCATTAGTAGTGTTTACAGAAATAGCTGAAAATACTGTTTAACATCATGAGCATAAAACAAACAGGCAGTAATGCTTGGTGAAAAACTCAAATATTGCTAAATAACTGACTCAGTTTAGTTTGGCCAGGGGTCTCCGACTGACTCTGTACATGAAAATCACTGTCCATAACATTGAGGATCCTGCTTTAGTCACATAACAGTATGAGCAAAGTGGGCACATAGCATGTTACCCACTAGCACACAGCACTAATATTGTTTCATAGCAGCCACACTGATGCCTACAGATGTACCTGCACACATTTCAGTCAACCACTAGTTATTAATCTGTTTGCATTGCCTCATTTAAATGACACTTAAACTTGAGGGCGACAGTGGCTCAGTTGGTAGGACAGTTGCCTACGAGCCCTGGGATTGGTGTATTGACTCCCAGTTCCCCCTGATTCCTGGCCAAGTGTCGAAGTGTCCCTGGACAACACACTGAACCGGGAAGCCTAGGTGCCTTAAGGGGCTGCCTGTCCACACAACTTTCCCCAGGGGAATTGAAAAAGTATCAGTTGTTATTACTATTATTATTATTGTTATTATTATTATTAAGAGGAACTGCTCACACACACAGACTGTTACTACTACTATTCATACTACATCACACGACCCCATGCAGTGCCTCCACCGATTTCCACAGTTTCTTGTTTTTGGTTGCAGTTTTTTGGTGGAAATAGGGACATTTCATTCAGAGGCATTTATATTTAGGCACTATTAACAGCTGCTGTAGTATTTTGGAGGAACTAATCCAAGAAAAAAGACAAATACACATCTGAGTTTGCAATGCAGAGAAGTAATTTTCTTGTGTGGAGTGAGTCAGAAACATTGGCTGCAAAATCAGATTTTTATTAGTTTTCTGCCAGATGGTAGTCAGTGTTCACTGCAAATGTAACATAGTATAAAAAGGCCAATAAATTATGACACTCTAGCACACTTGAGCTGGGGAACTAATGTCTCAGTGTAGATGTTGTGCAAGGATAAAATGTTTATGACCTGTTGTTCATTGAGATGTCACTGAGAAAAATTCTTGTGTTTACTAGCATTGTTTCCATGGATGAAGACACATTGGACCAAATTGCAACACAATTACCACTGAGACCTGATGACAGACATTTGTCAGAGTATATTATTTTCTCCTGTTGTTATTACTGCTGGCTTATTGTGTAGACCTGTATGAAGTCCTCAGTTAACTTGAAAAGGCTGGAACATGATTGCATTATCTTTTATAAGAGGCTGTACAGAAGCAGCTGTTATTGAATTTGTGTTTCTATTAGTGAACGCTACATGCTCCACTGCCATGTGCTGAAATCAATACATGTATTGTATTCACCAACAATGTTAGCACAAGGGTGGAAGGGCGTAGTAGATTTTTCCACTGCATCCATCTTTCACAGGGAGTATAATACTCTTCACCTCTGCCTCTAGAGGTGTGATCATGAATTCAGAATAATGCAGTTTCAGTAGCTGTAGTACCATTACTGTGTCTTGCTGCAGTGAGATTATTGTGATTTTTTTTGTTGGGAGTCACTTGTCAATGTTAATTTATAAGTTCAGTAAGGAGTCTGCAGCGCCTCCTCTTTCCATCTACTGTAAATGTAGCGATCTGTCTGCAACTGCTTCACAAAGCAGATGAGCAGTGTTTGAGGACAACCATGGCCCCCATTTGCTCTCAAGATACCTGTTACATCTGTTCTATCGTCTTTTTTAAGATATATTAGTTGTTTTACCTGGTAGAAACCTACATTAAAATGACACCAATCAGAAAAATGATTATTATGACTATTTTTGTTATATTAAGTTGTAAGGCTTGCACCATGTCTACACAGAAGGTGTACTCTAGCATGACCAGCATGTTAGCAGAGCAATAGCACCAGCTTTGGCGCAGGAGACGTTTAGGTTCCATACAAAGTGTAGATCTACAATTAAGCCCTCTGTATCACTCAGGATCCACTGAATTTGAGTGGTTAGATGGAACAAGAGACTGATGAAGTTTAGGAACAATAGAGCTGAGGACACAAGAAGAGGGATGAAAGTTTGATTAACAACAATGGGTGAAAGACTGATGGGTGAAAAAGAGACAAGCAGGGGTCACACTTCTCATTCTAGGTGACTTTTGACCTCAGATGTGCCATCAGTTTATAAACATATATCCATGAATGACGCATTTTTCTGGGGAATCTCAGCTTCTTTCTTCCTTTGCATACTATACTGCACCTATGCCAGGTGTGCCTTGTTAAAGAAGCCAATGCCAACACATTTAGGGCCAGCAAACAAAGCTTCACCCTCATGTTCACTGGATAGTGAACAGTCCTGTTGTCATGATCACAATCTGCACATCCTGTTTTATTTTGGTAGTCTGTCTATTTCTGGTCTCCCCTACACTTATTTCCTTCTGCTTGACAGACAATTAACCTGATTGGTTTCACCTGGCTCTCTCCCTTCATAAGCTGCTCACCTCACCATTGCCAGCTACCTGATTGTCTGTCCTGTCTACCTGATCACAGCTCTCCAGCTTTGTTAGATTCTGCTGTTTTGTTCTCTGCCATCATCTCTGCCTGGCTCAGTAAGTGCTCTCTCAATTCGCTGGTGTTTTTTTTGGACCTGTTCTCTGGTTTTGGCTCTCTGATTGTGATTAGTTTCACACTATCCCTCTGGTGGTTTTGTCACATTCTTGTGAACTCTTCTGAAGAGAATTGTTTTAGTGGGTTATTTTTAAGAGGAGGAAGGTTTGTGAATAACCCTGAAGAGGATCTATATTTGTGTGAACAGTTCTGAAGAGGATTTTTGGAGGAGTTTGTGACTGTCTCGGCTCACCTGTCTGAGTGCTAATCAGTATTTCTGTTACCTCCCAAGCACCGTGTTTATTTTCCCACACTAAGTGTAGGTGTTGCAGTGCCATTATGCACGCTTCTCCGGGTGACCACGCGGCGGACACCAGCAGTGGAGGCAGCCATCTTCTCTATTCCATCTCGGTGGCCATTTTGTGACCGGCTGGCCTGCTGCCTGGGCATTCATGCCCCTGACTCTCAACAATACCATCAAATGAGAGTTTGTGGTCTTCACACCTACCTGGACATCCGTAAGAAGTAGTCGTAATAACTTACCTGCTGAGTTACTCTGCTTTTGTCTCTGCTCTCTACTTACCTCTGTGTCCTCTAGACTCCGCACCTGCACCACCTACCGACCGAGACTCGTAGACCCGGTGAAAGGATCTACTCACCATTGTTCTCATGTCCTGTTACCACCTGTTGGTTTTTATTAAAAACTTTAAACGTATTACTTTTTACTTACTGGCTGTGTCTGGCGCTTCCTTTGGGTCCAAAATTCCTCTGGTTCTCACACCTATTCCAGCTGCACCACAGTTCAGTCAAGTTTCTGTTGCATCGTTTACAAAAAGCATTTCAAAGCATCTTCAAGTCAATTTGCAGCTTCAGCATGGTAAACCACTGAGCTCAATGTCATGTGTTATTGCCATTGGCTGTTATACTGTGGTCAACCATTTTCATATAAAGTCCAAGGTAGAACCTGAAAAATACATAAATAAATCATAACACTGGTCGCATGTTTGGTCATACTTCTACTACTATCATCGCCACACTTAGATGTTTATGTAGAGGTATGACTTGAACACATTTTGGCACTTTGTATTTGTGGGAGAATATGTTCATTTCACAGTCACAAAATATTTTAAACATTTTAATTGTTACATATATTTTCTTTTGTCACCCAGATAATTTGGTTTTATATGTATAAGTCTGAAAGTGGTTATTCTGCATGAATACCTTTAACTTAGGAAACTAACTAGAATTACTGATTCTGCCAGCCAAGTTGACTGAGGCTTATAGGCATAAAAACAAGTTGCAGTCTGCATGCAGGTCTGTCCAGACCTGTTCAGTTCATCCATGAGTCCTAGTTGATGTTTGTGTGAGAATTTCCTGTTGAATTCCCTCCTGGTGGTCCTGGGATTTTGTGCTGAAAATTAAGGGACAGACATAAGGTTACAGTGACTTTTGACCTTTGATGACTAAAATCTGATAAGTTCATTTTGTTTGAAATATGAAGAAATGCCCTCCAGGCATTCCTGTGATATTGCACTCACAAATTCCTGTCATGCCACTGGTTCTGACTGCTGTGCTTTTGTGTCTAATCATGCCTCCTGCACGCTCTACCCAGGCACCACCTAGTGATTTTTTGATCAGTTTCAATTTTCATATTAAAAAAATCAATATCTGAACTCAGTAATTTTTAGACCTTAGGCTATATTTCTTCTTCTCATCTCTTTTCCTTTGTCAGTATTGTATCTGTATTGGTATGCCAGCCTGGGTTTTATAGGTATTTGATCAGACAAGAAATAAATGATATTGGACATCATCAGCTCCCCCCTTCACCTAAATAAAATATTATATATATATATATGTTAGAGGTGTTGGGTAAATGTTGGAGACTCTTTATTGTGAAACCAGCTACTGGGGTTGTTTCTTCTGGGAGACTCTCCCATGTTCACCGCAGAAAAACATTTACAACATGATTCAAATTCAAGTACAGTTGTAATACACTGTGTTCAGAACGTTAATGTCAATATGATACATTCAGCTTCGTTTCAGCAACATGATCAGACGTAATGCTACATTGGACATTTGGAGAGACTTACAAGGGGACCACTGCAATGTGCGTTCGAAAGAAGGTGGTCAGTTTTCTGGTGACATAGTCCAACCACTCATGTATTATTATGGTTAATGAGGCCCCAATCTTACTCCAACTCTAACTTTATCAAAAATGTTTTCCTACTCCAGAACTGCATGTCATAGCAGTTCAAGCCTATTGTACATACTCTAGGAGCTTTAGGAAGAAATAAATATTGCAACAATAAATTGCCTACTCATGTGAGTAACTGCAATTTACTTTACTTTAACTTAATTGTACTTAATTTAAGGTAAAAAAAAAAGTACATCAGCTTCACTGTTCTGCCAGCTGGTGGGCAGTCCAAACCTAACTGACCTGAAACAGCGTGTGCTAGCCAGGTCGCTTTCAGATTTAATGAGAGGACATACAAACCTCAGAGTTAATATGTCCTCAACGGACAGATGTCACATTAAAACACAACTTGGAGACAGTGGGAAATTGGATCCAGAAATGCATTAAGACTCAGGTCTACAGCCTTATGTGCAGATGGATTGTCAAGCAAACAAAGGCAAATGGACAAGGAAAACACTTAATTGAATGCGTGGACAGGCACACCTAATGATTACTTAAAGAAACATGAGGAGAGAAGAAAAATACCATATGCCACCACTCACTTATCCAAACAGAGACACAAACACATTATAACCACGTGTGGAGAGGGCTGCTGACGTATGGAGCTGGTTTCTCTGACAACAGTGTGCAAGATCCACTGCTGTCTAGACGCTCAGTAGGGAAAAGAGGTTCCGGATATTACAGGGCAGCTTTTACAGGGAGACAAAATGTGAAGCATGTAAAGAACGTTTCAAGGGCACCCAGAATTGAATTTAAGATCAATTTAACTGCCAAGATAAAGAAACAAAGGGCTGCTGATTGAAAACCTTTCTGATGAAAATTAACTATTGAGCACAATACGTGAGGAGTGTGGTGAGTGTGTGTTATGTCACAGCATTGTTTGCCATTCCAGTGTACTCTGCGCTGGCACACCTTACATACTGTCGTGGTGGTGGGTGGTTGGGGAGGTGGTGGGAAGGTCATGTAAAAGGAATATCATACCTCCATTAAAAGTAGCATTTTTTTCCACTACTCTTCAGGGGCCTTCTATGTTTCTTATATCATCTAATTTTCCCTAATCCATTTCACCCACATTAGTGGAAAATTGCTTTCTGTACCTGGCTCTACTGCCACCCTCTTTCAAATATGCACACATACAAGATGAGGTGATATTGAGTGATCAAACAAAAATTAATATGCCCATTGCCTGTATGTGGACATTATTTTAAACAAAATGAAGAAAGAAGACAACAAGAGAAGGAGAAAGGAAAGAGGATAAATCAAATTGAGTATATGATTGAATTCACTGCTTCAGAAAAACAGTGAAGGGGGGGCTTGAAACTGCACAAACAAAAAGACAACAGGCAACAAAGACATCTGAGACAGAGCCAAGATTAAAGACTTTGCCTCAAGAGGAGGACACACAAAGACACATGCATATGCTAACGCATTAATGCACAGCGTGCAGAGGAGTAGGCATGCAGCACATGCAAACTCTCTCAGTGTAGGATAGAACCAAATCAATAATGCTAAAAAAATACAGCTACTGCTTTGCAGTCTGATCTCGGGAGTAAAAAATTATAAATGTAATAGAAGTTTCTTATGAGATTATCTTGGGAGAAATTATCATAGTTTGTATTTTGGCTGTAGTATAACTGGTGACAGTCAACAGTATCTGTGTATTACTGGATACTGGGCTGTGATATGATTATGGAAATTTGAGAAATTTGGTCCAATATCATTCAGAAAGTACATGGTATTCAAAGAAAAGCTGTAGTATTATTTTACTGTATCTCATTCATGAGTACAGGGAGCCAACAGGAGGTCAGCTGACTTGGCATTAGTATGCATCTATGGGCTGAAAAATCCACAAGTGTGCAGAACATCTGGGTAAATTTTATGGCTGGAATGTTGTGCCATAAACATTTTTTATAGTATGCACCACTGAACAACTTTGCCAGGAAAAAGATGCCATGTTGTAATCCAGTATTCAGTTCTCATTAATGTATCCAAGCCTCACTGAGAGTGAGAGAGTGGTGAGCTATAACTTAATTTCTTTTTCGGATAGAGCTGGGGCCATTTTGTTGAGTTTGTTTTAGTTTCGTGTTTGTTCATTTTCAAATATAGTTTGGTCAGAAACTTGACAAATGTGTACCTAATGTCCCTGTTGGAACAACATGTAACCAATGTGATACATCAGTTTGGTGAGCTAGAAGTTAGTAATGGAAGGAGTACTGCAAACTCATTACTTCTTTCTAACTTGACTCAACTCAGCCAAGTCTTAAGAGGTTTTATGCTTTGTCTGAACATAGTCTTTCAGCTGTATTTTCCACCTCTCTCATGTGCATCTGACAGGAGGATACCCATGGTGTGAAAAAGTATTTGCCTCCTTCCTGATTTTATTTTTGCATATTTGTGATTTGTTGATTTGCAAATGATTCAGATCATCAAACAAATGTTAATGTTACACAAAAATAACAAAAAATGTACTCTGGCATGACCTTAAACAGGTCGTTCATGCAAAAAAAAAAAAAAAAAACTCCAGTGTGGCTGAATTACAACAATTTTGCAAAGAAGAGTGGGACAAAATTCCTCCACAGTGATGTGCATTGTCAGTTATCACAATTGCTTTTTTGCTGTTGTTGGCGCCAAGGGTGTATTTACTCCATATTTGCAATATTAATCAAGTGAGATAAATATGCAAAAAAGAAAAAGGAAACCAGGTACCGCATACTTTTAGAATAGATGCCCTGTAGTTAGAAAATGGTTCCCAACTTGTTACCCCTTATTTCCGCTAAGTACCACATACCTACATGTAGGTATTTACATATTTTATAGGAAAACCATTGTTACAATACATTTACACTGTAAATTCAGCTTAATTACACTGTAAATTGCAGACTGTAAATTACATAAATTTTACTTTGCTTCAAGAACAGATATGATATTTGTGTACATGAGAGAATTTCAGGTCACCCCAACCACATGTAAACAAAATTGGATTAATAATGAAATCAACATTTATATTAACAATTAATAAATATGTGAGTTACACTATACAGGCTGTAAGGCCATCTACTGTGTAAAAATGCAAGGACATAAATAAGAGTGTGTGTACTTGGGACTTTAAGTCCATTGATTTGTATGCATTTCTGTAAGACAATGTGAACAGCACACTGATGTGTATATCAGCTGTACAGTGATGAGCTTCACCACAAAGCATTAACACACAAACACACGCGGCCCAATGAAGGTTATCAGGTGATCTGTGTTGAGAAAATCATTTTCAGAACAGAGATCACACTCTGAATAAGGATTTTTCTCCTGTTAAATCATAACTATAGAAAGTTAACCCTTGAGACATAAGCATAAAGATGTTGATGATGAGAGAGGCTTTGAGGTGTGTCTGTACTTGCATATCCACCCACATCTTGTTCCTTGAATGAAAAAAAATAATAATAAAATGTGAGTTTCTCAGAACAGTTTCCAAGTGTGCATTGACATTCAATTGGACCACAGTTAGTAATAATTTTGGTCAGTAATGTGACTAGAATGGTGTTCTCTTCCGGATGGTGATGTGACAGTTGATATTTGACGTTAGTCCTGCTGTTAAAAAGACCAAAGATAATTTCCACTGGGACAAGTCTATGACCAGGACACAGAAAGGCCAACTCAAGACAAATAAATCACTTACTGTATGTAGATGGTCACTAATGGTCAATTTGTCCTCCTGTTTGGGAGGATTTGTCCATTAACACACAGAAATAGGTGCAGAATGACAGAAAAGAGACATAGGCAGAGAGGTATAAGCGTGATAGTACCTTGTTCTTTTTTCCCCCATTTTCTCATATTTCATCACCATCTCTCTTAAATAAGGATAATGTGATTTCTCTCCTCACATCTGTCTTTACTCCTTTCAGCCTGTCTGAATCACTTCTCATCAGTTGGGCTTGTTAATGTTATCTTGCGTGATGTTTTTCCAGGATTCTTATGCACCAAGATGCATGACTTAAAACATTCATCCACTTGATATTTTTTGTAAACTGAAGCAATCCAACATGTGTCTATTTTAGTGTCTTAGTTAAGGAAATATACACTTGGCTAGAATAATATCTTTTTGCCATTTTGTCACATTTTCATCAGCACCGCTTTCTGTAACAGCATCCTCTTCCTCATCTCTATAATATTGTATATTCCCCTCTGAAAGTACTGGAATGCCAAGGCTAATGAGTTTGTGTTTGTTGTACACTAAAGACATTTAGGTTCCATATCAATGGATGGATATGAAGACGGTTCTGAATTTCAGTCTTTATGTGAATTTATCATATCACTCTATCACTATTTCTACTGCTACTACTTATCACAGGTATCACTTCCACAGGAGTGTTGAGTGTTACCTGTGAAGAATTATACCTGTGAATTCTTACCTTGAGAAACTGCTAGGTTCTGCTTGGTGATTTGGTTTTAATTCCACCACTAGAACAAACTTAATTTCCTTGCTTTGCCACCATCTCTCCTCTCATAAAAGACCCTGTCCCTCCCTTTATGTACTGTATGTTCTGCATGCCCTGCTTTCCCACTACCACTACACTGCTTCCCTATAACCCCGGTATTCAAACAAGTCCATCTGCTCTTACACTTTGCCAAATTTATTGTGCTTTGTTTGCAGCGCTCCAACCTTGTTGTTACTAATACTCTCCTGTTGAATTTTTCATTGTTACAATAAAAGTAGGCTGGGTTTGAGCTATTATCTGTCTCGCTGATTTGTGTAATTTTGTTCTACTTGATGTGTGTGAAAACCAACAATAATTTGCATCTTATAATAAATACATCTGTGTTTTTTATATATCAAATGTTACTTTATACAGGTATATTTTGGATTAGAAATCTCAGGCTTTACATTACTCATTGGCAGTTTAATTACCTGAACACCTTGGCAAAAAAGGTTTTCTTTTAACATTATTGCTAGTAGCTTAGTTAGTAGCTCCCCCACAGAAAAATAATTAAATTATATTTTTAGTTGTTGGTGTTTTTTTAATAATGTGTGGCTACTTCTTTTCTTCAATTTGGCTGATTTGCCTGAGTGCATTCGTAAACCTACATTGGTTACTCTTGGCTTAGCTAATGTTTTAAAGATAGGAAATGCATTAATTTTCAAGGAACCAGCAAATTAAGCTAAAAGCATATTTTGAGGTAATACTGAATATACACTACTCACAAAAAGTTAGGGATATTTGGCTTTCGGGTGAAATTTATGGAAAACAAAGAAAGTTCACACTACAGTGATATTATATCATGAAAGTAGGGCATTTAAGTAGAAGCATGCAATGGTGATTTCCTCA
>JAUMHL010000028.1:24333168-24345070 GCA_032362345.1 Sandelia bainsii | reverse complement strand
CTGCGTGGGTTCTCTCCGGGTACTCTGGCTTCCTCCCACCATCCAAAGACATGCATGTTAGGTTAATTGGTGACTCTGAAATTGTCCATAGTGTGCATGGTTGTTTGTCTCTATGTGTCAGCCCTGTGATGGATTGGCAACTGGCCTCTTGCCCGATGATAGCTGGGATGGAATACTACTATAGTTTACAGGTGAACTCCGCTCACTGGACAACGTCAGACTTTTATACACTTTACATCTCTATAAACATTACTAACAGCTTTAGTTATCCTTTTAAATTAATAAATTTGCATTAGCAAACATAACATGCTATTGGAAGATACTACTAATGTTTGCAGAATGTATGTTTATGTAAATATTCCTTTTAAAAAACAGTTGTTTTCAGCTGCAATAGTCATTTACAATATGAACAATGACTACACATTCATTCTTAGAATTCATTGTAGGGCTCTGGCAGTACTCATCCTGTTCCTCCTTGCACAAAGGAGCAGATACCGGTCCAGCTGATGGGTATTGATGTGCCATCCTGGTGGAGTTGGACTGTCTATGCAACCTCTGTAGGGTCAACGTATCGCCTCATGCTACTAGTAGTGACACTGACCCTAATCAAATGCAAAACTACTGAAAAGCAGTCAAAAAAAGATTCGCTGCAATACCTTTCCTGTTTTTGGGGTTCGTCTCATTGTTGCTCCTTTAGTGCACCTGTTGTTAATTTAATTAACACCAAAACAGCTGACACTGATTAACAACAACCCCCTCTGCTACGTAAACTTCAGATCTATATCCCAGAAGTTTAACTGACTTTACTTATTATTAACCATTTACTATACTCTGATTAAAAAGTGTTTTTTTGAGCAGTGTATAATCTATCAAATAATACTACTTTATCAAACTCAAACGTTTCATCTTTGGATCTATCTGCTGGTTCACCTGTCCCTATAGTTTAACCTCCTTGCCAGTATACCTGCATCACCGATGCATATATGCTAATGCTTACAACAGCAAATTTATTATCATACAGTTAATACTAGCTGTGAGCCTGACTTTGTGTATGTGTTAACTAAGCATCTCAAACACTCATGCTAGAATTTCCAGCACATTAAAATCACAGTTTTATTTGTTCTGACATCAACAACATTTTTCTACCACTATAACACCCCATCATTGTTACCTGCTGTTCTCTTTAATGACGCTTTTTATGTTCCATTCAAATGTCAAAGCTAAATTCTGAAATACAATAGCTCCTGCTGTTCCATGTAAGCAGTTAGTTTGGTGACATTTAAGGCACAGTACAATTATTGTTTTTGCTTTTTAATTCTCCTTTCAGGAATGCAGTTTGAAGTGTGTTAATGCCAATTTTTTAGCAGAAGAGAACTGAAAAGGTAAGTTTTTCTACTCAGTCTGATTTGATGTAGGAAAAGAAAGTCAGGACCAAATTTCCTAGTACATTTCAGTTTATTACGAGTGCTTGGTTAGGATGATCATATTCCTGATCTTTGTGATAATATATGATTCACATTGCACAGAACTCAGACTAAGAAAAGGTTAGAAGATGGTTTGAGAGGTAAGCAAACTATACTAAGACCTGCTGTCATGAAATTATTTTAAAGGTGCAAATAATAAAATTATGAAGGTTAGGTTGAATATTTAAAATTTAAAACATTTTTCCTTATTTTTGTGTTTTTTCTGACCTGTGTCTAAACTTACTGAGATGCTGATCAAGATTAAACAATATAGTAAGAAATTATCAAAACAATCAACATAAAAACATGCTTTCGTCATCATGATCTTGACAGTGCTTTTTTTCCCTGCTGTTCCCCTTTGATGTAGGGCCACTATTTTTCCTTGTATCATTTCTTGCAACATAGTGTTCCACTTTGGCTTCTCCAGTGACCAACGTAGGAAACTGTGAATAAACAACTTCCCTTGATGACCATATTTCCACTGATGGTAGAGTGCAGCCACAGCCATGCTACTGAGAAAATGGACATGGTAACAGCCTGGTAATACCATGGAAACAAACTTGTACAGTTTCACCTTACATACTGTGTAAATAGTCATGTTTTACCAAGTAACACTGCAGCACATACAGTACAAGGTAAAAGTTTCTGTTGTTTGCATTGAAACAGACAAGTTATGGGAGCACACCAAGCCATAAATGCGGCCCAGCGGTATGCATAGGCTGCCCACGTGGATGGTTCCTGTGCAGCCTGCATAGTTGTAATGAGCCTAGGGCCAGGAGCCCGTAATACTCAGTGGCCAAGTCAGCAGCTTTAGTCTGGCTGGAAAGGGGTGAAACAGCCTGGGACAACAGGTTCGGTGCAGTGTCCATGGCGTGCAGACTAGGAGGGGAGGAATGGCCGAGAACCACAACATATGCGGCCAGTGAGGGGCCACCAAAATAACCCTGAGCTGGCTCGTTGAGACACTGATCACTTGTCTCTTTTCTTCCTTTTTTTGTTTTTCAACATTCATGCGGTGAGACAAAATGTGCATGTGTTCGGAGGGGGACGAGATACTTGAGAGGGGGAGACACTGTTCAGCTCAGGTGGAGCTGACCAAAGCCAGGCAACGTGGAGTCCAGTCCACTGCAGCACAGTGCTGGGGGGCAGGTCTCACTACTGTGTATACCGGGAAACATGCAGCATGGCCAGAGCACAATGCTCAGATTCCTCGAGGCTGTACACCGTCTACAAAAACAATAACATGGAGACAACATCCAGGGAGACAGAAGCCCAATCTTACTGAAGGTAAACAGACCCACACAACACACAGATACAATTTTGCTATTCTTTAAGTTGTCTTGAAGCTAGATTATTTGTTTGATCTCCACCGAGTCAAGGTGCAACAATCACTGTGTCTTAAAGAAATTTCCATGTGCCCTGACACGAGATTTAGAAGTAAGTAGTATTATATCCTTTTGCCGTAAGATTTGTATTACTTAACTGACCAGATTTAGATTGTAAAAAGCTTATGGTTACTTGAGACTTCCACCATAACACTATGTCATACTCTAGTTTATAGTTTTAATTTTTTGTATTTGAGGGCAGAAACCTAAATCATTAGTATTTTCATACACTTCATTTTTCTTATTATTTCCTTCGTTTATACTTTATTTTTATAGTAGACACCCCCCCACTTTTGCAAAGATCCCACCCTTTTTTGGTCGTTTACTCATCCTTGGCTTTGTCGTAAAAATGTCAATTAATTTTCTAAACGCATCTTCTTTAGGACATCCATGCTATTTTCGTGTCTTCAATTTTTTTTTTTTTTTTTGTGTCTTCAATTTTTGTTTTTTTTGCTCACTTTTTTAAAATCTTTGTCAACTTTTCTTCTTTGTTATCTTGTTACCTTAGTCAACCTTTTTTTCTTGTCAGTTTGTTTTATTTGTGTATTTTTTCTCATAAAGAAAATTTTCTCAGTTTGGACCATTTTTAGAGCTTAAAACTTTTAACTTTTTTTAACTTTTAAGGAATTGGTATTTTTTTGGCAATATATTGGTTATACCATGAAATATCTTAGAAAATAGTATTCCTAGTTATTTTTTCTCTTATCACAGCATACTATAAGTTAATAAAATAGGTTTGTTTTATTATAGGCAAAGTTTTTACCTAAAATACAACAATTACATTTGGAGTTTAATGCCAAGTATAATTTATCAGCATAAACTAACTAACTAGCCAATGAATTTGGGGTTTATGAATTTTACAGTTTAATCCTCTTCATCAGCTTGTTCATTTCAAAGAAAGTCAGCACAAAGTGATGGTGATGCGAAAGTAACAAGTATGATATGGGGATAATCTCCTGTCTGATGCCTAAATGTGATAAACTGTAGGGAGCATCCAATCCAAAGCTAGTGTTAGTTATATAACAGCAGCTTTGCAATAACACTATGTCCAGTGACAAGGTTTACAGTTTGGAAATTTATAGCATGTAGCTTGTAAGCATTCCTATCATAAGCACCTTTTTAGTAAAACAATTTTCACCATGACAACAATAATTTTCAGTGGAAAAGAATTGTATAAAACCTAAGAATTATAATTACAACAACATATGACCATGCACTGTTAATTCAGTTTTATTCAGTTTGTACAGCCAAGGCTGTCGATGAGAAGCTGAGACAGGAACAGCAACACCAGCCATTTATCAAATGGGTTGTGACCATTGTCTGCAAAAGAAACCAATTAATTTTTTTCAGCGAGTGTTATTGGTACAGTATATGTTGTCATACATACATATATTGAAAAATGATAATTATTGCGTTTTATATTTAATAGTAACAGCTATATTGTACTTACTAACTGACCCAAATATATCAGCCCACATGGGTCCTAAGAGGTCAAGTCGAGTTGATGAAGTTTCTTTGTCATACATATTGTGTCCCAGATGATGGAGGCAAGGGTGTGAATATATTTTCACAGTAAATGTAGTTTATATGCATAAATATATGATGAGGAGGC
Organism: Sandelia bainsii; assembly: GCA_032362345.1. Classification (NCBI taxonomy): domain Eukaryota; kingdom Metazoa; phylum Chordata; class Actinopteri; order Anabantiformes; family Anabantidae; genus Sandelia; species Sandelia bainsii. Next base: position 24,340,610 of record JAUMHL010000028.1, on the reverse strand, counting down.
ATCATCACCATAGTCAATGTGACCAGTTGGCCAAGCAGACTCACTGCAGCTTCACTGTATTGCTGTTGCAGCATGTCTCTCAAGACTACAGTCTACATCTGTTAAAGAAATCTTTAATTTCTTGGCTGTATCTTGTAGAGAATAATCTCCCTTTCTCAAGACCAATATAAACTGACACATTTCTAATGAAATGTTGTAACAAGCTGTTTTCTTTTGGCCATTTTTAGTTCTAATTTACACTGAAAATGACAGGTAACTCTCACTGTGGAAGAATATGAATATATACAAATATAAGTTTAAATTATCACTAGACATGAACTGTATGATGTGTTAACACCTGGTAGGGCATGCATGTTCAATGTAAGACCATCCCCACTTTAATTTCAGGAAAAATTGCTTTAAAACCTTCAAGTTCAACAGTGATTGAGTGGTGAATGGTAGTTGTTTTAAAAAAGGTAATGTTTGAAGTTTTAGATGGTTTAACTGCTGATTGTTGCAGATTAATGATGTAGTGTGTTTTGAATGAGTGTTTTGTTTTTTATTTCATTGTAAATATCCAATAATGTCTTGCTGTTTCAAAACTTTTTTCTTGCCAGTGTATAACTGACCCTTTAATTGAATTCACCTCATCTAACGTAAAACCCTGGACATAGGAAAAAACATTAAATGTCAGTTCTACAAAACTGTGTATGGGAGGGGAGCAGCCCATCTGAAAATAACAGTTTTAGCCTATTGCAACATTTACTCACAGGAGCATGAAATTTCGCCAGACAGATGACCATGAAGGGCAAACAGTTTCCTAAAAAGACAAACTGACTTTCTCTTTCTGTCTCTCGTGCACATGTGCATACACACTCACACACACTCCTACTTTACCTCAGTGAACTGTCAGGCTATGGGTGGTATGAATCATTTCACTATATTGTTCATGAAATTAGAAAATCTTGATCTGTTAAACATTCTAACTACAGTTCAATATGGACAGATCAAAAGAGTGTTTATGCAGAGTTTAATGTTGAACAAAGAATATTTGGCAGATAGACCCCAGACAAGAAAACGCATTGCAACATGTTGATGAGCAAGGACAGGATAGATGAAATCCCCCAGGGTCTAGACGCTGGTAGTGGTGGAAGATCAGCCAGGAGAGAAGGATGAATGGTGGACGGCTGCCTGGAGTGTCCCTCAGGATAGGGTGGTGATGGGGTGGAGGGGGGTTGCGCAAGCGTAGGTCTGAAAGGCAGAATGGCAGAAACAGAGTGGCATTTAAAGAATGAACTCTATGAGCCGATTGGTTTGAGAAAGGGGGGAGAAAGGTTATTGGATAACTGACGATGACGAATAGAATGAGGGGAAATTTGACAGCGTGGGAAAGCGGAAATGACGGAATAGATTTAGTAGGGAATCCCAGCAGAGAGTTGGTACTAAGATCTTCCTTATTGAACTTTCGCCAAAGCTTCATTTCAATAAGGACAGATCAAAAGAGTGTTTATGCAGAGTTTAATGTTGAACAAAGAATATTTGGCGGATAGACCCTAGACAAGAAAACACATTGCAACATGTTGATGAGCGAGGATAGATGAAATCCCCCAAAATAAAGAAGTAATCTTACTGTGCAGAGGTAGATCCAATCTGGGGATGATAGTAATTTATAACATACATGACAAACAAAATAACAGGCAGTAGGACAGAGAGCAAGACAGGAGGAGGCCGTCAGAGGCCAAGAGTTAGATAAAGGGTAATGAGTGCAAATAATCGTAATAGTTGTAACAGGTGAACAAAAGAAACCACCACCAGCTATATGAGATACTTACTAAAGGAATTCATGGCTTTGGAGACTTTTGAGCAGAGAGAATGGCAGATGCATCAGGTCGGATGTATGATGAGTAAGCTGAGGATGACCAGCGTCCCAGTTGTTGGAGAGCGGAGGTAGAAAAGCCTTGCATAGCTGCTGAGGTAGCTGCACCTATCCTAAAAGAATGGCCTGAGTAGTGGTGAGGGGAGAGGCCGGATTTAAGTAGGACTAATCTGAGTTTATGACTGAACCAGACTTTGGACATGGGAAGGTTATCAGGAGTCAAAAAGAGGGGAGATGATGCGCTAGTTGATTTACTAAGTCTTAAGAATCTGAGCATGGTGAGAAAAGGACAAAATTCTGAATCCATTCTAGCAATAATGATTGAGCATGAACCTTTATGTTTAGAATGTTTAAGAAGTAAGTTGTAATATTCTGGATGAAATGTTAGGTTTGAAAAACAAATGTCAATATTTGGATCAAAAGAATTAGAAGAAGTGGTAAATTCACCACATCTCATAAATCCATAGAAAGCCAATAAAAATACACATTCCAGAAGCGTATTTACGTAATGGGAAAATAAGCCATTATGAATAACGGAGAGCATTTTGTGAAGTGCTGATAGAGTTCTAAGTTTTCTATTGTCTGACATTGGGTTTGAGACCTTAGCTATGCCTTTTAATAACAATTTGATTGAGGAATTTGAAAACAAACTTAGGAATTCAGGATTGTAGCACCGGGCATTAAATTGAATCTCTGCTATCAGGCTGCGAATATAAGGCAGCTTTAATTTTCTAACATCTTTACAGTAACAGATAAATGCACAGACAGTGGAAATAAGAATGGGGAAAAGAGGTAAATTAATGGACAAACAGAAAGAAGCAAACAATCCCCAGGCAAAGTCATAGGACTTTAAAGTGGAAGGAGCCAGACCCTGTCTCATGTAATGCTTTGCTGACTGTAAGAGACTAGCTAAAAGTGTGTGATATAGGAAAGCACTAGGTTGGAGTACGGGGGAATGACCACTGGTGTAGGACTGGCATTCGGGCACAGGATCCTGAAAGTCTGAAAATTAAAACGAGATAGACAGTCTGCTATGACATTCATTTGACCTGGAACGGGACAAGCAGAAATGATAAAATTGTGAGTGACAGATAACCAGGTGAGGCGTCTGATAAATTGCATGATGTCTGATGAGGTGAGGAGATGTCTGTTTATGATGCCGACTATGGCTTCATTGTCGCACAGCACTGAGGTGTGTTTGCGAACCCAGATGTGACCCCATATGGAACAGGCGACCACAATAGGATAGATCTCGAATAAGGCAGAAGAAGGGGACAATATTGAAAACTCTGGTGGCCAGCTACCTGCAAACCACATGCCCCAAAACCCACGGAGGGCGCAGCATCTGTGTAGAACTGGAGAGAGTCAGAGGAATGGACAATATCGTCATAAAAAAATGACACTCCATTCCAGTGGTAGAGGAGGAAGGACCAGAATCTTAAGTCTGAAACACATCCCTCATCTAAAGAGACGGGTCAAGAAGGCTTGGCACTGAGGAGGCGAGCTCAAGCAGGCGAGATATGAATGAGCGGCTCTGAGGAATAACGCGCATAGCGAAGTTTAAGTGACCGAGCAGAGACGGGAGCTGACGTTTTGAGACGGTCGGGCTGGAGAGAAAAGTGTGCGTAATTTCGCGTATACACAGTAATTTTTCCAGAGGGAGAGAAGCCTTCATCTGCACACTGTCAAGAGTTATACCCAGAAATTCTAAGCTAGTTGCCGGGCCACACGTTTTTTCGTCTGACAGGGGAATACCCAAAACACTAAAAGTGGACTTAAGTATGGAAAGCGAGCAACCGGATTCGTCGGGAGGAGGGTTTATGAGGAGGAAATCATCGAGCAAATGCAGGACCGACGGCAACCTGACGTTATTGAGGAGAATCTAGCAAAGGGCCTCCAATACTAAATTGAAAATGGCTGGACTGCTTCTACACCCGAATGTTTCCTCACTGCGAAATAATATTTTGAATCCCATCTAATGCCGAACAGATGCCACTGAGACGGGTGAATAGGCATGATGTTGAATGCATCGACTATGTCGGCTTTTGAGAGCCAAGCACCTTGACCTGCCAATTTAATCAGTTTAATGGCATTGTAGACTGAAGCATAGTGTAAAGAAAAGGGGACTGGTGGAATGAGGCTATTGATACTTGGGACCGGGCCTGAACAGGGAGCTGATAAATCAAATATCAATCTTTTCTTGCCTTAAGTATTTGTGCGTAGCAACACCGAGTGGACTGGTTCAAAACAGGGGGTAAGGAGAGGAAGAGCCAATGATGTAACCCTTCTGCAACTCTTTATCTAACAGATGAGAGACAATTTCAGGCTCTTTAATAGCAGATTGCAGATTTTTACAGACAAACTCCTGCTGCAAGTCCATGATGAAGCCAACTCGAAATCCCTGGGACAGGCCGGTGATCAGGTGATTGACGAATACCGGATCTGGATGCTCAGAAAGTTTGTTTGCCAGAACCTGAACTTTAACAGGAGTGGACGGGTGGCTCTAAAGGATGGTTTGAAACCACCCTGGTTTCCTTTCTGATGGGACTGGGGTCAGGAGAGAATTCTCGGGCAGACAGACTTTGGGTGACCTTCGCTGCATGCGCTGCAGATGTATGTTTGGTAAGTGCAAACATTTTCATTAAAGTTGTTGCAAATCTGTTTTGCATGAAACCAGTGCACCTGACGCCCACGGCGATCAGCTGAAAGAGTTGGGGGAGCCATGAGTGGACCCGGTGATGATGCCGGAGAAGCAAACTGGAAAGGCAGAGTAGGGCACAGGGATGCTGAGTGACCACAATCCCCGCAGGAAGTGCAGGAGATTGAATGCTGTCCACTGACTAACATAACCAACAGTTCAGTGTCTAAAACGGACAAAGTGATGCAGGTGTTGAATTGGGCGATGTTGAAAGCAGACTTGCTGGAAAGGGCTTTGTGATATTTGTAGAAAATGTTTTTCCCATATTTTAAATTCAGATCGCCAATTAGGGCCAGATATGTATAGAATTCTTTAAGTCTATCGGGGTAAACAGAACATATGACATCACGACAGACGTTAAAGGCCACCAGGAATTCACCGATTGACATGTCTCTGGCCAGGCGGGAATCAGAGGATTTTAAAACAGCGGTTACGTTGTTGCCAGAGATGTGTTTTTTATCACATTCGGGGGATGGTAACAGTAGACTGAGAAGAATGTCTTTACCTTGGATGGTTTTTGTACGTAGCCTGTCAGAAATGTTGGCTGTCTGTGGAATATAAGGTCTAGCCAGGGAGGGAGAGGGAATAGCCGAAGCAAGAGTATGGTGAGGCCGGGGCACAGAGTGTGGGTCGGAAAAGGAAGCCGGCCGAAGAGGCAGTTGAACTGAGGGGACTGGAAGAAGATGCATTGGCATTTTCCAGAGCTTGCAGACGGGCGTCTATTTTATGAAGCGAAGACAGGACGGCTTGCAGAGTCTGAGCCACGTCAGCGTTGCTGGTAGATGGAATAGGGGAATCGGCCGTGCTAATAGCTCTCCTCTTTTGCTGGGGTGCATCTGAATGAGAAGATTTTTTGGTCCTCTTGCGACCATGAGCAGCTGTCTTGAGCCCCGCCGGTACGACCGCGGCCGGTAGATCCTGATCCGAAGGAGCAAAGGAAAGAGGAGGTGTGTGATCGAGAGAGAGACTCGCGTCGGCCAATTCCTGGAGCTGCTAGGCATCTAGACCGGGAGCTGGATTGATATTTTGGGTTGTCAGGTGCTGGAGTAGAATAGATTCGCCGGTTGACTGACGAGAGGCGATGCGGGAGCTGCGTCTCCTGCCGCTTGATAGAACAGAGACTGGAGCATCTCCAGAATATCTCCCCCATTCATCAAATCGCTACCAGAGTCAGACATGACTGAAACTACCAGTAGCAGGTAAAGAAAGAGCTGTCTTCTCATACTCGAGTTGCGCAAGCATAGGTCTGAAAGGCAGAATGGCAGAAACAGAGTGGCATTTAAAGAATGGACTTGAGAAAGCGGGAAGAAAGGTTATTGGATAAATGACAATGACGAATAGAATGAGGGGAAATTTGACAGTGTGGGAAAGCAGAAATGACGGAATAGATATAGTAGGGAATCCCAACAGAGAGTTGGTACAAAGATCTTCCTTATTGAACTTTCGCCAAAGCTTCATTTATATAGTGTTACATAACTGTATAAGTTACCAGTGCACTGTTACACTCTACTGGCCACAGAATGAGCTAAATCACAATTATCTAGAGCAGTGTTTCTCAATGGGGGCGTTCAAAAGGCACTGGGGGGGTGCTGGGAGCGAGGCAGCCAAGAGGGGGTTATGTTAACGTGGGTCTGTCGTCCACCTGGTGATTGTTTATTACGTTATATCACTTTTACAATTATCTGACAAGATGTCTGTGAGACGCTGCCCCTTCTCACGACTTCACATTTGTCCGCGATTCATCCTGCAGCAGGTTTTAAGCAACATTAATTCAGCTCCCGGTCTAGATGCCTTGCAGCTCCAGGAATTGGCCGACGCAAGTCTCTCTCTCTCGATCACACACCTCATCGGTCCTTTGCTTCTTCAGGTCAGGATCTACCAGCCCCGGTCGAACCGGCGGGGCTCAAGACATCTACTCATGGTCGCAAGAGGACCAAAAAATCTTCTCATTCAGATACACCCCAATTCAACACCTGCATCAATTGGTCCGTTTTAGACACTGAACTGTTGATCAATCTCCTGCACTACCTGCGGGGATTGTGGTCACTCAGCGTCTCTGTGTCCTACTCTACCTTTCCAGTTTGCATCCCCGGCATCATCACCAGGTCCAAACATGGCTCTCCCTTCATCTCTCAGCTGATCGATGGGCGTCAGCGTATGCACCAAAGCTCACTCAAAGTCTGTCTGCCCGAGAATTCCCTCCTGACCCTGATCCCAACAGAAAGGAAGCCAGGGTGGTTTCAAGCCATCCTAAAGAGACACCTGCATCTTCCAATTAACGTTCAGGTTCTGGCAAATGAACTTACTGAGCATCCTGATCCAGTATTCGTGGATCACCTGATCACCGGACTGTCTCATGGATTTCGAGTTGGGGTCATCACAGATTTGCAGCAGCAGTTTGTCTGTAAAAATTTGCAATCTGCTATTAAAGAGCCTGAAATAGTCTCTCAGCTGTTAGATAAAGTGTTGCAGAAGGGTTACATAATTGGCCCTTTCTCTTCCTCCCCTTTTCCCCTGTTTTGAACCAGTCCAATCGGTATTGCTACTCACAAATACTCCTAATTTTGATTATCAGCTCCCTGTTCAGGCCCGGTCCCAAGTATCAATAGCCTTATTCCACCAGTCCCCTTTTCTCTACACTATGCTTCAGTCAACAATGCCATTAAATTGATAAAATTGGCAGGTCAAAAGCAGACACATCCGATGCATTCAAAATCGTGCCTATTCACCCGTCAGTGTCATCTCTTCGCCATCAGATGGGATTCTGAAGGCCCTTTGCTGAATCCTCCTCAGTAAAATCTGATTGCCGTCGGTCCTTCATTTGCTTGATGATTTCCTCATCATATACCCTCCTCACGATGAATCCGGTTGCTCACTCTCTAAACTTAA